>JZKD02S0003901.1:327598-349116 GCA_000966675.3 Picea glauca
AAAAAAAAAAAAAAAGAAAAAAAAAAGAAAAAAGAAAAAGAAAAAGAAAAGAAAAAGAAGAAAAAGAAAAAGAGGGCATAAAAGAATTGAAACAAAATCCACATGCAATAATAGTAACTTGGCCATACCTTTCAAGCATGGCCAAGTTGTTTTTAAATTTAATGTTGATAGGGTAGTGAATGATTTGGCTAAACAGTTTAATCTTAGACAAAGTGTTTAGTTTAGATTAGTGAATAAATCTGACCATAAATCTGACCAGACCGTCTAATCCTGGTCAGATAGCCCTAGGGTAGAGTAATTTATTAACCCAACAGTTTAATCTTGGTTAATTGTCATAGGAAGATAGGTTAGCATGTAGGTTAGTTGCTTCATTTGTTTCACCCCAATAAAACCAGCTTGACGAAAAAAAATTCACCATGTCTCAAATGCCTAAAGGATAGTTTGGTCGAAGTCCCTTGGTGGTGTATATGTGAAAAGTTTGGGAAAAAACCCATAAGATGCACCTGTCCTAAGTTTTCCCAAAACATGTTTCTCCACTCCTGATTTATGCTCCATGCACTTTTCGACGGTCCAGATCGTGGTGCCTAGATCTATGGTGAACAGAGCATTCCGGACCCCCCCCTGACCATTCTGCTTTTAACCGGGGGGGGTCCAGAATTGGTAATAAGAATTGCACACATCTGGATGGCCCAGAGATGAGCACTGAAATCAAAGGCCCAGATTTGATTCTGGACCCCCCCGTTCGTTCTGCCTTTAATGGAATGGGGGGGTCCAGAATGAGAGATAAGCGGCACGCTAAGATCTGCGGGCAGGAAACAGGCGCGTAGATAAATGACTCTAATTGGATTTCGGACCCCCCTGGATGATCTACTTTTAACCGAGGGGGGGGGGGGTCCAGAATGGTAATTCTTCTCTGGCGGGCCCCTAGTCATACATGGCGTCATCCGATTGGTCCCGAATTCCCATCACCATATGCTATCTGACAGCCCCCGTCACTCATAGACGTCATCTTCCACTAATTCCACTTGTCCCACTTGTTCCCGAGTTATGTCCCATCCCATAACTGTTGTCAGTCCTTGCTGTCAATCCCCTACCCCTTTAACTCATGACCAGCCCCTTATCAGGACTTTTACATCCAATCCCTAGCCTCCACGTCACCCGCCCGTATGTTTCGGCCACCGTCATCTGCCATCTCACCCCCAAGTGGCCCGTTGTTCGTTTATTACAGGATAACACACCCGTTATCCTGCTGACCTGTCTCCCATGCTCAACCAACCCCAGTTTTGAATAAAACTACCATTATCCCCCCTACATTCTCTATTCACCCATCGCACCAGAAAATTTACCTCATACTCCTCCATTGCATTTCCATCGCCTTCATCCACAGTCTGTCGACCCCACTAACTTCTTGTTTATTGTAGGTACTATTGCCGAGATGGCGCCAAAGCCAAGACAAGCGGAAGGAGAGGAGAATCCTTTTCTCCCGCCTCCTGTCGACTTGGACAAAATCCCATTGGTCAAAAAAGACAGATTGATCGCTGATACCAAGTGTGACATCGATTTTTCAGACCTCCAGTCATGGCTCCAGGAGGTTTTCCTAGACCAGAGTGATGAAATTGGACTCTGGGAGTCCAATTTGCCCCTTTACCTTTTTCCCCAGATACACCATTTTCCCAAGTTCGCACTTAAATTCCAAGCTCACTATATTCCCGAACAAAGAGTCGTCATCTCCTCTTCCGGAGACACCCTATTCCTAATCACACCCGAAGACATAGACCAGATGATGCAAATTCCCCATGTCGAATCTGCGTCCCCTTTCAACCTAGAAATCCTCACTGAGTTATACCAGAAGATGAATTTTCCCCAAAGAGCTCAGATATTCGATCTTTTCCTTCCCACCTCCGCTCAATTCCCTTCCACAAATCCCCCTTACCCGTCATCCATGTTCTCCACCAAGGGAAACCAAGTCATTTCCTCCCTTTGTGCCCTACTAGGTTACTATTCCAACCAGTGGGTAGATAAGCCCATTCTGGGTTTTCTATCCATTTTCTCCAATGATGAAAAACCCACAACACAGTTTGATTATAGCACCTTCTTGGTCGACAATATTCACGAACAGTTCGTGAATTTTTCCACAGAAGGCATGTTCAGATACTAGTCTATATTGGCATACATGTTTGTCTACTTTCAAGCAGATAAATTTAGTTTTTCCATGCAGAAGATGGACGCAGATGGAAGGCCTCAGCCAGTCACAGCATGGACCTCTTTGTTGAAGCATAACTCCATAGAGTACAGCTTCAAAGCATTCATTGACCTTTTCTACCACCCTGTGGTAAGCATGTTGAGTGACAGGCCCGAGCCTCAAATAAACGACGAAGTCTAGATAATTACGCATCTCTCGGATAGCTCAAAGACCGGAGATTGGTACCTGTATCAAAACCACACCGAGATTAGAGTATTTAGGTGCAAGTTGGCACCCTACAAGCTGCCCAAATATGTACCAGTAAGAATCTTTTCTTTAGAATACATAAGGCAGATCATGAATTCAGATGATATTCATTTCGTATCTTTGAAGAAAAAATAACAGCTTCGAATTAAGGGGAAGATTGGCTCCTTCATCTGCAACAGTCGAGGCGTCGGGGAAGAAGCTGACAGAATGTTGAAAGAAATGAAATTATTTATGAGTTTCCCATGGCACTAGGATCCATGCGGGATCATTTCGGAAATGCGAGTGAAAAATAAAAACATCATGTATGTTCATGAGTCCAAGCCTGAGATTGAAAAATTTTCCAATCAAATAGTGTGGATGCCTGACACCTTGGTTGAAGTGGAATAGCTGGTTCCCTCGACCAATGTACTTCCAACTTCCATGCCACAGGTCCCTAAGGAAAAAAGGCCCTGACAAGAATCATCTCTGCCTGTCATGGAGGTGTCGTCCGAAGAATTCCAGTTGCACACTAAGAGGCCCAAGACAACCACAGTTCCTGGTCGAACCAGAGAAATAGAAGTCCCGCCTACCATAGTGGTCAAACCTGTCATTCCGCCCTTCGGGATGGTCATTCATAAGGAAATCACCCCATTAGTACCGAAGAAATCCTTAGGCTCCCCCCTAGACACTCAGTCGAGCAAGACTAGGCCCAAATTGAGCATCTTCAAGAAGTACGAGATGATTAAGAAAAGGAATCAGAATCTTACCAGCAGTACCTATGCTCAGTTTCGAAAGAAAACGTCAACTGCACAACACAAGTTGTTGTCTGCATTTGAAACAGAAAAGGGCAGGATGCGCATGGCCTTCCTCTAGGCATAGGTACCAGACCCCAAGGTAATCACACACTACAAGAGGTCCACCTTCGAATTCCATATGAAGGACGAGCACCCAACAGATCAGATGGATCTGCATAAACAGACAGGGGAGATGGTATTCCATACATTGGCACATGCTTCAGCTTCTACAGCAAAATTTCAGGTATCATTGAACAATGCTCAGACACAACTCAAGCTGGAGAAGATATCGTCCTTCGCAAAAGACAACAGAATCAAAACTTTGGAGGAGCTGGTCCTCAAGATTGGCTATGACCCCTCCAACGTCAAAGTTGCAGAGGAGATGATAAAGAAGAAGAATGCAGACATTGCCGCTTTAAGAAAACAACTAAAAATCATGCCCATAGAGGACTCACAGGCGAAGGAGATAGCAGAGAAAGAAGGCGAGAAGGACGAAATGCTCAAGCTGCTCATGGAGCAGAACACCCAGCTCAAAGAAATGGAAGCGGATATGGATAAATTCTTAAAGGAGAAAGAGTAGCTGAAGTCGATGGAATCCATTCCATTGACTACCATCCCAATCTCAGGGACAAGCACAACACCAGTGACAGAAGTCCCCTCCACAACTCCAGCGACATCTCAGGAGAAGACAACTGACCTCGCCAAATCCATGGAGAAGATGAACCTGCAAGAGACAGAGATCAGAAGCCTTAAAAAGGAAGTTGAGAGCCTCTAGGAACTCAAGAATTCTTTCCAGACCATCCTATCCAAAGAAAAGCAGATAATAGAGAAGCTCAAGCAGGAGCTACAACAGCTCCAAAAGAAAACAGTGGCAGGGAAAACTTTGGCTGAGGTCAAAGAGAATGTATGGACAGACATCACAAAGTCCATAAATGAGATATGGCCCATGATCCAAATTATGTTTGAATAGAATGAGTTGGTACAAAGGAGCAAACATGCCATTGAAAATATCAGAGTAGAATTAGGACATATACCAACTCAGGCAAATGAGATCATCAAATTCCTAAATTATAAGACCAGAGAAGAGCTAGAAGAGTTGAAGATCGAGGACAGAACAGAGACCATCCTTGAGGTCAAAAGAGTTTTGACCAAGAGGGGATTAATGCTTCAACTAGAAGAAAAGGTTTAGACCATGGACCTAGGAGTACAGAAATTCTTCAACAAGATTGAGGCTCTCCAGAAGAAAGGTCTCCTCGGTCTCAAGGTTATTAATGATAAACTGATGACACTCCCAAATTACAAAAAGAGATTGTCTGAAGTGTCTAAGGACAGTTCAAAGTTTTCTGGTATACAAGGTAGCATCACTGGAAAAGCATTCCTGGATGATCTTCAGTTGGACATTAGCATCCAACACGAGATTCGATACATATTCCTCACTAAGCCCACATTCGCCAAGTATACGGAAATGGACGAAGTGTATCGGAGATTGCTCAAAGTCACTGTGCCTAGTCATCTCAGATGGGAGGAAATCTATGTTATGCTCGATTAGAAGATGAGTTTTCCAAGGTCCACTCACCTGTCCAGTCAGATGAGGTCGTGCAAAAGGCTTCATCAACGGTCTACCCAGAAATTATGCATGCAATTGCACCAAGTCATCAAGCAGTTTGATTAGTTAAATTAGTTAGACTAAAAATAGAATTGGCACATCCTGATCAGTTATGACAGGAACGATTGTAATTTGAATTATAAAAACTTCACCTTTCGAAGTATTGGGTTTTGTTGATATTTACACCCTGACGCTATCAGACTGTAACATTTTTTGAAGAGACCTGCCATTAAATACAGGAGGCACTTTACAGGATTCTTGTGTGTATTCACTGGTGATGTTTATTCTCTAAGTTGAATGTTATTCTTGCTTTGTGACCATGTTGTTTTCTGAAACTAATCTTTAAGAGTAACGTATGTTTCAAGATTTATCTTGGATACCCTGTTTCCAACTTTAAATATTTTAATGTTTATCTTTTGATGTTTTCAATTAAGAAATTCTTAACTGCTTCTTAGTTGAATTTTTCTTTCTCATCTTTCTTCTGTACATCATTTAAGCTATTAAAGATCCAGTGAGTATATTATCTTGCCCTGTGGAAGTATTCCTTTACGTTTCTGGTTTGTATCTCATATTTATTATAACATAGACCCCATAGCCCAATGGAGGTGTAGACTGTCTCAACCAATTAAAAACACTTTGACAACAAAACCTACAGATTTATTTACCTAGCCTAATATCTAAATTGAAAACATAGCTAAATCATATAGAGAGATCCCTCTCTGAAGCTGGAAGGGCCAGATCCCAACTTTAAAAGTGGTTGGATAAAGTTACCTTTGTAGATTTCTTCTGTTTCAACCTCTAGGAAATTTACCAAGAGCTAACAGGGGTGAACCACATAAATACGGTGTTGTCTGCTTTGTGCCTTGTTCTGATGCATTGATGTGATTATTTGATAAGTGCTTTGAGATGAGTAGATAGATATGATATATATGCTTATGCTCAGTGCTTATGGTGCGTATAATGTTAGATATGATCCATGTGTATATGCTAAGTGCTTGATATGTTAGATCTGAATAACATGTTGATGCTAAGTGCTTGAATATTCTAGTTCATAGTGAATGTTGTGAAGCTCTGTTATACCAACGAAGTGGTTATTGATTGTATAATAAAGAACCAATAGTGCTAAGTGCTATATTAAGAGTTATAATCACATATTTGTGTCCGAGCTAAGGTTGCAGACACTTGAGTCCTGCAACCACCCCTGCCTCTACCTTGGGTGAGACTTCATCTTCTTCGCAGGTGTTGTCGAAAGGGTCAGTAATTAGGGATTTGTTGGTGCGCTCTTGAGCGTTGAATCCTGGTTCTTCCCCTGTGCCAACAAATGGTTCCATTGTCGAGACTTGAAACTGTTATTTCTAGGAACTAAGAAAGAGGAATCTCTGTGCAAAGATTCATCCTAAAACTGTGAAAGCTCTGTGTGTAGATCTATGCCCTAGTGCATAGCATTCTACTTGATCTGTAAATATTTGTACTAAAGAAATAAGTTTATATCTGAGAGAAAGAAGCTCGATCTAAAGAGAGAAGGCCAGATCTGAAAGAAAGGAGGTCGGATCTATAGAAAAGAAGCAGGATCTGAAATATTTGCGCTCCAAGAAAGGTAAAAGCAAGAAGTTCTTATTGAAAGAGGTAAGATCTGTAAGCTTTGCTCTTTGTTAAAGGTAAGAATAGTTAAAAGTTCTTAGATCTGAAATATTTGTGCTCTGTGAAAGTAAGAAAGGTGGAATTTTTTGTTTCTAGAGTATGGATCTAAGTATGTCTAATAGGTTTTGTCCTAGTTTGAAAGCTAGGGTGTTAATAGACGAAAGAAGATGTGATATGAATAGATCTGATAAGAATAATGAAAGATATGTTATACCTATGCATAGAAAGAATTTTTTGACTAATAAATGGATGCAGGATCATAGAAATAATTTGTTGTAGGTTCTCTACCAGGATCCTAGTGTGCATTATAGAAAAGACTGGGGATCATTTAACAAAAAGCAAGGATTAACCCTCTGTTATAGTTGCAGAATACCAGGACATATTTCTAAGGAATTCCCTGGAAGAAGACCTAGTTGTCTCTGTTGCAAATCCATTGACCATGAAGTGTTGGATTTCCCTAGAATGATCACTAAGCTTGAAGGAATGAATCTGAATCAAGGAAACCCTAAGGCAGATCCAGAAAAGGCAGAACCCCAGCAAGAATAAAAAAAGGTATTGATATAAGTGAAAGAGACCATGAATGACCACCAACATGTCAGCTTATCAGAGATATTCAAAGAGAAGGAATACATCGAAGGAAGAATAGGGGACTTCGACATTGATTGTGTCTTGGATGAAGAAACATGGATGAATATTATGCCAAAAAGAACCTGGGAATCTATAGGAAGGCCTGCTATGATCCCTTCCCTAGGAGAAATAATTTTATTCAAAGGAAAGCTAGTAAACCTACTTGGAAGGCTCGCCCGGATACCTATGACTGTCAATGGAGCTTCAATAAAAGAGGACTTTGAGATTATTGAATTTGTTGAAGACAGAGCCCTATTTACCATGATAATAGGAAACCTTGGATTGATAGAGTTCAAGCCAGACAAAAGGAGGAAGAAGAAGTTTTGGAATAGAAGAAGCAAGAGTTAAAATAATTTATGACCAAAAGGATTGCACACTTGATTGAGGAATAGAAGAGTAGATCGCAGATAGTTAATACTAGAAACTCAGATGTCAAGGCTAAGAGAACACTAGAGGATCCCCGGAAGATTAATTATGTATCCCAGACAAGTAAGAAGTATTACACAGGAACCCTAGGATAAAATTTAAACAGTGCGAAGTAACTAAGACCAAAGAAGAAAAGAATTAGAATGATAAAAGCATTACCGAGACGAAGCTCACTGGAAAGAAGGATAGAAAGTTAAGAAAGAAAAGGGATAATACTGAAAGGTTACAAGAGGTTCTAGAAGAGACCTCACAGGAAGAAAAATTGTAGAATTGGAGCTTCGTAGAGATATCAAAATAGTGACATAGAGTAAATCTCCATGACGAAACAATATAGCCATTGGACCGATATATCCGTTCGAATTTCATTCCAAATGGGCAGAAAAGAAATAAAGAGGCATCATTAGACCGTTGGGTCGCACCATAATGGATCGAACATGAGTTAATGGAGGGTCATGACCATTGTGAGCCAACCATTATTGACTCACCTATTTAGCTCGTCATACCATGCACAAAGAACACTTTTGCCAAATCGAGAATTTGAGCTCACGACCTTGATTAAGATTGTCCATTGATCATTATGCTCTTACTTTCCATCTTATTTTTTTGTCTACATTACTTCGTGAACCCGATATTATTAACCCTAAGTGTGTATGTCTGAGTAGCTTAGTGCACTTGAAGAATCTGCGAAAGAAGTACTTTTTGATATCAGGATTGAGAAAGTCATGTCGGAGAGAAGGATGTTTGCAGGTGTGCAAGAATCATCGAAAGGAGGAGTCCAACATTCTCCATCGATTGCTCATGGAGGAAGAACTTCCAGAATCACTACAGAGATGAGACTGAAGCATAGAGATGATCTCATGAATGCCAAGTTGATTCTAAGCATTTTATCTGCATATATACTTCCTCTGAGAGGCACAATGAACAGAGACAGTGTGCCCAGGGATTTTGAGTATGATTTGGTCACTACGTACCTCTCAAAAGGGGTGCACGCATTTCATGCTGACCAGGATAAGCTTGAAGCATTGAATTTTAGCGACTTCAACCTCAGTGACAGAAAGGCTTACAGGATGCTCTCCCTGCATAAGTATTTGACCAAGACTAAAGGAAAGAACTCAAATATTATCCCACATTCATGGACCCAGAACCTCATGCAGTCCACACTGCCCAATGTGATGAAGATCCCACACTTCGATAGACACCAGGAAGTGAACGCCTATTTCAAATTGCTTTTGTCAAGTTACCACAGAGGATACTTATGGTTGAACCATTGCATCACTGTGGATCTAACCTTTATCAATTGGATCACTGGGCTTAGCATGCAAGGCCCCGACCCACAGGATTTTCACCCTGGAAAAACCTCAAACAAAGCATTAGCATGGAGGATCAAAGATACTTACGACGATGTCGAGAAGGGAACGTGAGGCTAGAAGGTAGCCTCTATCCAAAGCCGTGCAGTGCGCCTTTCATGTCAGTTGATCGTAGGCAATCTAGTTTTCAAGAACCGGCCCACCCAAGTGACTAGATTCATCGTTGACCTCGCAAGGAAGTGCGCAGATGGACTTCAGATGAATTGGCGTAGTACCTAGTAAACCAATTGGAACTGGACTACAAGAAATCACAAGACCAAGGATATGAGTTCCACTTTGGCTATCTTCTCATACTGATTCCATTCATTGCATGGGAGATGCCGGAAGGTGCGACCTTCCCAAACATCAAGCCCTTTGAACCATTGGTCGTGAAGTTTAGTAGCCCGTGGTACTTGAATGATATGAACAAGAAATGGAATTCAAATGTCATCTTCCACACTTACTACAACCAGTTGAAAGTAGCCATCCAGTCTGAGCCTCGTATGACCCCGAATACCCTCCACAAGTTTCGGCCCCTAATGAAGTTCAGCATGGACCACCACTTCATTTATATAACAGCACGTGCATATGGCCATAAGTAGGAGTTGCATTCCTATTACAAGCTTACGAAGGAAGATTTAGAGGAAATCACCAAGGAATGGCCGGTGGACCTCCTTATCCCATCCAACCCTATAGATTTGTCTGATGTAGATAGTCTGGGAGCTACGCAGGATACACCCAAACCTAGTAAAACGAAGAAGCTTGAAGAAGTTCAGGGTGTAGACAGCACATCCATGAAGACTACATCTATGTCACCAGATCAAGAAGGCACTGGTGAAGAAATTTGTGAGGAAACATCGCATAAGGATGAGGAGGACCCCTCAAAGAAAAGAAAGGTGTCCCCCTAGAATCCTTTGTCCAGAAAGAAAATGAAAACAACCAAGACCAAGTTTGAGACTTTCCTCACCCCAGATGAATTTAACTTCATCGTCACTGCATTAAACGACGCTTCGATAGAGATTGCAGAGAACCAAGAAGTTGGGTAGGAGGTGATGTATAGTCAGATCAAGATAGAGATCCAAGGAGTGCAGCAGAAACTTCATTCGAGGCGCGTAGTCTCCATTGTGCCCCTGTCATTCGAAACACCAGAAGAAGGAGAAGAGCTAGCTCAACTCCACTAAATTGCGGATTTAGTCAAGGCTTGACTTCAAAAAGAAAAAGTTGAAGAACAACAAGCCATCCAGGCTTTGACACAAGTATAGGGAGTACTTGTAGAACAACGTAGTGATGCAAAAAAATAAAAGGGTGCTCTCCAACAAAAATGGAATGATGATAAAGCACAACTACAACAAGGAAAGGAATAGTTGTTGGCAGAGCAAATGGAGGGAAAGGAAGCAATCAACAGAGCACTTCACTCTGTGACAGTAATTGAAGTATAGACCAAAGAAATAATCCCATAGCAGGTGGCACAACTCGAAGATGTGATCCAGAAGATACAGCAGCACATCGCAGATCTAGAGCTCTACATTGTACCCGAAACTCCATAGGAGGTAAGAGACCTAAGGGAAGCAACTGCCCGCGGTGCAGTTGGCAGATTAAAATCTCTTACCTTGGAATGTAAGAAGCTGAGTAACTGGAGTGCCTAGACTTACGAGAACCTCACAGAGAATTCAAAGTTACAGGCATTGGAGTCACAGCCCCAAGAAGCAAAGAAGCACGTCGATACGTTACAGGAACAATTGAAGGCCTTAACACCAGTTGAAAGAATGAAGAGTTTTTAAGAACAATGCATGGCCCAGAAACAAATCCACACAATTCAAAGTAAAGTGATGGAAGTCTCTCAACGACTTAAACCAGTGCAAGAGAAGGCATGCCAACTATTCACCGAAGTTGATATCCAAGGATCCTGGCTAGAACAGGTCATCATCAGAGCAAAACAATGCCTAGAAGGGCCAGTGAACAACAGAGTGATCCATGAGTTCACTGAGCAAGAGGTCCTAGCACTGCAGTAGGTCAAAGCTGGTCGAGCCAAGATCGAGGTGTTTAAGGAAGAATTGCTCAGACCAGAGTGACTAGATATGAGTCACAGGTGAGTGTTGGGGGCCTGTTGGCCCTTGACCAAGTTTTGGGATAATATTGGTCATGTTTGACTATTTTTTGGACTTCGACAACCTGTCGAAGATGGAGCACCATAAAAAGTGGAGATTGAAGAATCTCGGCCCACTTTTGGGTCCCTTTTTGGGTTTTGGGAATATTTAATGGGAAAAGGATGTTGGCGCGTGGGTTTACCCATGCTTAGGCCACTTTTTTATGTATAAATAGAAGTATAGGAAAGAAAGTAATAGTAGTCGAATATTGTATCTATGTGATATAGGCTAAGTTCCAAGAAGGGATTTGTGTGATCAAAGGTTTTGTGCATTCTGTATAGACTTGCAGAGCTTAGCGCAAGTCCCTGTGTGAAGATATAGAAGGATTTATGTTGTAAGGAAAAGAAGAAGGATCTAGCGAGTTGCTCAGATATTTTGTCTTATGTGGAGTAAGGGTTCTAAGGCTCTGTGCTTGTAACTGATTGGCTGACGATAGTAAAGAAGAGTTGGTGGAAGTAGCCCCAAGGTGGGGGTGAACCACATATATATGGTGTTGTCTTCTTTGTGCCTTGTTTTGATGCATTGATGTGATTATTTGTTAAGGTCTTTGAGATGAGTAGATAGATCTGATATATATGCTTATGCTCAGTGCTAATGGTGTGTAGAATGTTAGATATGATCCACGTGTATATTCTAAGAGCTTGATCTGTTAGATGTGAATAACATGTTGATGCTAAGTGCTTGAATAGTCTAGTTCATAGTGAATGCTACGAAGCTCTGTTATACCATGGAAATGGTTATTGATTGCATAATAAAGAACCAACATTGCTAAGTGCTATATTAAGAGTTATAATCATAGATCTGTGTCCCATCTAAGGTTGCAGACACTTGAGTCCTACAACCACCCCTTCCTCTACCTCGGGTGAGAATTCATCTACTTCGCAGGTGTTGTCGAAAGGGCCGGTAGTTAGGGCTTTGTTGGTACACTCTTGAGCGTTGAACCCTGGGTCTGCCCCTATGCCAACAAGAATTCTATAGGTTTCTCAATTGAGGGAAATTGAAGGTTAGTCTGAAGTTCTTGGCTATGTTTGGAACATACCACTAAGTTTGATTTTTGATCACAATTATCTGTAAAAAGAAATTCTTTTATCTTTCGTAGGACTACTTCAAGCTCAGGGAACTTACTTGTAAATGAGAAGTCCTTGCAAAAATGAGTTGTCAGTGTTTTCCATTCATTGGTATGTATTTTGGTTTCCTCATGTATGGACCAGGTTTTTGAGATTGGACCTATAGAGTGGGGAAATACTTGGACCCAGAAGTGAGAGGGTATTCCCACAGCTTGCCACTGTGTCATGCACTATCCAATATGCACTCTAGGATCTGATTCCCCACTGAACAGTTGCATGACTTGGAGATCCATATGTATCTTTGATTCCAACTGATCCTTATTCTAGAACCTATAATTGATAGCTTGCTTCACATCGTCCCATGTTCTGAGTAAGGCTTTATGATTAGCCTACCATATGGCAGGGGTATCCTAAAAAGCTACATCTAGTACTGGGATTCTTTGATCTTCTACTACCTTTTATTCCATGTTGAGCAGAAAAATGTCTAGTTGTGAGGTGCCATCGTATACTAGGTGTTCTCTAACTTCGTTCCCAACCCATCTGGTTACTCTGACAATTGTGCATCCTTTTGAGAATCTTTCATATGAACCTTATTGCCAACTGTCAAAATCCAATTCTGAATCTTTGTCTGCTAATTGTATGCTTCTCCAACTTATTGATCCATCGGCATTAGGATTTATATAATCATCTCTTGTTCCTGTTGTTACGGTGTACAACTGATCCAAGTCTTCTCCCTCCATATTATTTTCTGTTGGCTCTGTATACCTGGGTCCTACATATGGATCCAAAGGTTGAACTACCTTGATTCCCTTAGCCTCAAAGGTCATGGTGTCTTTCTTTAAGTTGATTATTTCATAGTTTTCATAGGCCCAATCAATTCCAAGTAGTGTAGGGTAAGGGTCCTTATATCCCATGATCTCAATGACTTCAAATTCAACCATTGTCTTTTCTCCTACAACATCTATTTCCACATTCTCCAGTCTTCCTATGTAGAAGATACAATATTGGTTTTCCATTATTAACTGAATTGGGGAATATGTAATCCTAGGTTTTCCTAAGGCTTCCCAGGTCTTCTTAGGAAGAATGTTTACATCATATCCTAGATCCAACATGACATCCTTAATCTCAAATTCATCTAACTGGGCTACTAGTCTGAATTCTTTTCCAATTTTTACTTTTCTTCTCTACACTCTTTGAGTACTCTTCTTAGGAATATTAGCCCTTATTCTTACTTCTAGGGGTTCTTCATTCCCTAAAACCAAGTATAGTGCATTATAAAACTTTTCTGTTAGTTGATCATTCCCCAGAATGTCTGAGAATAATTGAAACCAAAGGTCAACTACATTTTGAGGTTGCTCAGGTTGTCTCGGTATGACTACAAGGTTTTCGGGTAAAGGGGGTGAAGCAGGGACTTGCTCCATATTAGGATAAAAAATAGGTTGTGGGGGTTTCTCTCACATCTCAGGGCTAGGAATATTATGAAATACTTCTATGACATCTTTAAAGAAAATATTTTGTTTTAGAGGATTGTACATGTCATTTTTAGGTGTTACTTTCTAGATCTGACGTAGAGTATCAACATCAGCTCTTGTCTTCGCTCCTTCTCGAGTAACAATATTAAGGTTGGTAAATTGTCCCTTAATAAAACTCTTGATTTCTAAATTGATGAGGTTATTTCCTTGTTGTCGTACCCTATCTTTCCATTTTGTAATTAATTCTGGGCAGTCTTCAGTTGTGTGCCCATTGGTTCTGCAATGAGAGCACCATTGTCACCTTAGATGAGGATAGTCTCTAGCGATGTGACCTTGATCATCACAGTTATAACATTTTCTTGGCCCTATTCCACCAATTCTTCCTCCTCTAAAGTCTCCTTCGGCTCCACCTCCTTGACCTCTTCCTGGTCCCTGACGATTTTCATTCACCCTGAATGTTATTCGGTCTAACCTATCTATAAGTGCATCCAACACTCTACATTGATTGGTAGTGTGTGTGGTAGATGCACAGAACTCACAATCTATTGTATTTGGTACTGTCAAATATTTATGCATAATGGGGCACTGTCTTGGTCCATGCCCATGGATTCGACAGATTTCACAATACTGAGTTGTTGGTGTTGCTTGGCCTCCTGGAAAAGCATGATATGAGGTGGGGTTATGGAATGGTAAGTTCGTAGATGCTTGTGAAAATATTCCTGTGGGTCCTAGTGGGGTTACCATCGGATTCTAAGGAGGTCCTAATCCCCTTATTTTTGGACATTTTTTCACCAGATGTCCTTCTGTATAACATTCGGTGCACCAGACCTACGATTGTCTTGGTCTAGGTATCATCATCTCTTGAATATTTTATGTAAGAGATGATATTTTCCCTTGTAGTTGTGCTAGATTCACATATGATGGGGGTCTGGTCACTCTGAGGCTCCCAGGGTATCCCACCATGGCTTCAATCTTCATCAATTGTTCCAATGCGTCTGTTAAAGTGGTTATCTATTGTTGCGTTAGCATAATTTGAGTCAGAGGAAACGATCCTTGAATCTACCATTCCCTTTGATGTTCCTCATGGATTGGATGTGCCAATCTCTATATAGAATATTGAAACTTTTGGTTGTATTCCCAGGATAATTCACCTTCCCTTTGTTGGATCTCGCGCAACTCAGACATAGCCTGTTGTTCTAACTGAGGTAGTTTGAATTATGCTATGAACCTTGTTCGTACCTAGCGAAGAGTGAATGCTTGACCTTGCATTCTTGGCACTCTTGGCTCAATGATGTTCATGTACCACCTGAGAGCATGACCTCTCAAGGTAGTTTGGAACTTGACCAACTTGTTCACATCTAGAGTCCTTCTAGATGTAACACCCTGTTTCCCCCAGTCTGTAAAAAAATAACTATACTGGCCAAGTATTGTGGCAAACTCAGAAATGTGAATGTGTGATGTGAATGGACCTTGTGAAAAAGGTCGATGAATGTAAATAAAATTATGAATATATATATATATAGCAGGACTACTGAGAGGGGATGTGCTGAAAAAGAGACCACGATGGCTGCAGAAAGGTGGTGGAAGGCACCTAGAAAGGTAGTGTTGACTTCCACCAAGAATCAATATCGTATTTGGTCTTCACTATCCCGGAGAACCAAAAGTGGCTCGCTGGCCCCGAATTAAATGTCTCGCAGGATGGTAGGTAGATGGCTCCTCAGGAATTAATGAGGGATGGGGAGGAGAACCGCCCATCCGTAGAGCAGTAAGGCCTGACCAGCGCGAGGGAAATTGCACCACATGCAACCTCGCAAGAGGATAAGGCATGGGAGAGAAGCGATTGGAGGGGGAGATGTGAGGGGGAGGAAGAGAACTCTGGCAATATGCAGAGTGAGTGATAGCAGAGAGGAAGGAGAGTAACCTTCACTCCTAGTCACTGGAAAACAGAGACACAGTCTCACAGCATCGTGGTCTCATCTCGGGGGTGGCTAGTGGTAAATCCGCTGGGAGTCGCTAAGCCTACGGTTGGGTGGAAATGAGCACCCCTCTCAGCAGTTGCATAACCCCTAGTGTTAATTTCTTATAAGTGTTTTGCCTCTGGCATTTATATATATATATATTTATTCTAACATTTATGTTTATAAGCTATGAAATGGTGAATGATTTTCAGAGTAGGAATGTCTGTATAGTGTTTTGATCGGTACTGGTAAATGCATGTTTATAATGGAAAGACTATGTATGGATTATGTCTTCATAAAGCACTATTTATATGCATATTGATATAATTCATACTGCACGTCTGATTCGTGGGAGAAAGGTACCCTTATATGCCTCAGATAGTACCCTGGGTAAAAACCTCCCCACAAAGATACCCTCCTTGAAAAGCCCGTCAAGAACTGGGAAAGAGAATGTGAAGGCGTAAGGCCTTAGTAACCCTGAATGAGGAGGAACGATCCTCTTGAAAACCCAAGATGGTAGCATAAGTATGAAGTATCAAATCGATGGATGAGGTCCCTTCAGGAGATTTGTGGTCACTCACGACCGTCAGATCGAAAGAAGAAACTGGAAGGTTAAGTACCTTAACCCTAAATAGGTTTTGATCAATGAACGAGATTCCGTTAGGAAATCTATGGTCACACCTGACCGTTATATTGGTAGGAGAAAGTAGGGTGTTAAATGCCTTACCACTTGGTTTCTCTGTGTCTTCATGGGTAGTGAAGAGATCGAGATCGTAGATCCCCAAGGTCCATGAGAACATCTGGACCATTGATTTTTCCACGACTAGGAAGTCATGGGAGAATGCACAAGTTAGGAACTTGTCTGAGCCATCAGATATCGACTGAAAAAACCCGACGGTTTTTGGATCTGTCAGGAGATACTCGAGGGTTAAACCCCGAGTGAATAATAGAGAAATCCCCGAAATAGTCATGGACCCTCCGATTTAAGGAGGCCACGTGTCATGAGATTTCCCATTTTGGGAAATCGGGAATCACTAACTCGGGAGTCCTGGTGACAAGGGATTGGGACTTTCCATGGTGGAAACCCCGGAGCAGTCATGGACCGTTTGATTTAAGGAGGCCACGTGTTGTGAGATTACCCATTTCGGGAAATCAGGAATCGCGGGATTGGGAGTCCTGGTGACGAGAGATCGTAAATTTCCATTGTGGAAGCCCCAAAATAGATCTAGACCATTTGATTTAAGAAGGCAACGTGTCGAGAGATTACCCATTTTAGGAAATTGGGGATTGGGGATTTGGGAGTTCCGTTGAAAATAAATTGGCCTCTCGCCTTGATAAATCCCGACCCATAATGTCGAGACGTTAGCATGTGGCTAAGTCCCGATGAACAGATGAGATTCCTTCAGGGAATCTTAGGGTCTATAATGATATTCAGATGTGGAGAAGAGACATCAACTTTAAGCCGGGGCACAAATGCACCTTAGGTTAAGTGACGAGTAGATCTAGACGGTCGAAATCCACCCACCCAGATCTACGGCTGAGGTTTCATTTTGAAGCCCCCTTGCTATTCTGCCTTTAGCGGTGGGGGGGGGAACAGAATCAGACGTGCAATTCTTGAACGGTTGAGATTAATTCACCTTGATCAATAGTGTTACACATCAAAATTACTCAATTGGATAAGTGTCTCATGTTCCTCTCAATTGTCATAAGTGTCGCATCTTCCTTACAAATTTCTCAAGTGTCGCAAGTCGTTCACAAGTGTCGCAAACGTTGTTCAAGCATACTTCCATAACGATGACACTAAGGAGGCACTTAAAACATCTCATACACTTGATTTGGAGAAAGGGAACTGGTTAAATGAAGTCAAATAACTCTTATCACCTGAGAAGAGCTCTTAAATAAAGGTTCTGAGGGTGAGTGCTCCCCTACATCAGCCTTAGGAGCGCTGGCGCTCCCCTATAATGCCTCAGGGAGCATTATAATGCTTTTCTGCCCCTCTGAAGGAGAGCTATCCACCTTTGGAGCACTGGCGCTCCCCTCAATCTTCCCAGGGAGTGCTACAATGCTCTGATGCCCCTTTTGAGGGAGCGCTGCCTAATATGAGGCAGTAGTTGGCCCGTTGAGGAGAATAAGGGGAGGATCTTTCAAGTTTAGAAGGCAGTTGCATTCGAATTATTGGTTCCATCAAGGGACCCCTGATCTAAGGAGGAATTTACTCAACTTGTTCTAAAGATAACTCAAGAGGTTAAGCTCCTCTTAACCTATATAAGTAAGCTCTATGATGGTGAAAAGGGAGAGAACTGCTAGCATCAAACCTATGATCTCATAGGGAACACACAGTCAGTCAAAGGAGAAGTGATCAATGAAGCTGCTATCATCCAGGTTGTGGATCTTTCGAGCAAGGGTTAGACAAAGGGGACTTGACGAAGCTGTCGCATTCACATCTACGATTGTAAGTCTTGTTGTCATTATTCTCATCAACATGACATGCTTGTCCTGTTTCTTTCTAGTTTGTGTTTGATCTCACATGAACCTATCATTGATAGATATATCTGTTTTCAAGCTAACATCAATAGAGTAGAAAGTGGTTGTACTTTGTTTGTCTATAGGACTCAGTGAGGATCGAGAGTTCGGAGCTCGACTTGGAGCGTGCAGGGAAAAACATCGATAAAAAGGTATTGTTGTTCTCCTTCCTTCTCATGTGCTAGTTTGTATGGATTTGAAAGGAAGTCAATGTCCCTAGTGGAGTCGCCAGCTTCTGTTGTAGGAAAATCTCCCTGCGGACAGGTAGATTGCCTCAAAGAGCTAGACCCTACTCTAAGAAAGAAAGTGCTTAACGTGAGGTATTGAGCACAGTTTTCTTCTCTGTAGCAAGCTCCTTAAAAAATGAAACAACAATCTGAGGATCTAACCTGGAACCCTGAGCATAGTTCTTTTCCTATGTCAAGCTCGTTAAAAAAATGAAACAATCATCTCTCCCTTCAAGTTGAGTCTTTTGCCAGATCTCATAGATGTCGAGTCGAGTCTTTCGTTAGGTCTCATTTTTGAACCTTCATTTCATCCATCTATATCCTTTTTTTCCATCCAGCACAGAAATTGGTGACAACCTCAAAGTCGGTGAATGAATTGAAGCTTGGGGGTCATGTCTCCAGCCTTTGATGATCATTCTAGAGCTAAGCCACCAGCTTTCAATCTGGGGGCATACCGAGCTTAGTCTTTTTTCTTTCTCGTGCTCGTAAATACATGAGAATGCAACTGGGTAAACTTTTATCTCTTTTTCAGACCTGTACGGATACACGAACACACGAAAAAGGAACCCCCCTGGAGTCTACTTTAAACCCTTTTTAGACTCTCTAAATATGAAAAGATTGTCGAGTGACCTTGCTTCATTTCACACTCGTTAAAAGGTCATAAAGGGCGTCTTTCGAGTGATAGTTTATCTCTTTTTCGGTCTCGTTAGAATACTGTACGAAAAAGAAACTGAGAGAGTTATCTTTTAAGTGTTTTTCCAAACTCTATAATCCTAAAAAACCTTTGAGTTTTCTGTCTTTGGACTCGTTAAAAGACACATCGACAGGCCCATATGGGATCGATCCCTTACTTCTTCCATTTTGTTAAACAAAGGAAGAGTAACTTACCAAAGGTGAGTTATATCGAGCATGTGTTATCCTCCTCGAGCTCATTAAATCAAAAAGAGGTACTCATCTATCTGGATGGGAGAAAAATTGAAAGGAGAAAGCCAAGCAGTCTCTTGAGAACGTTGTCCAACAATTCTTAGAGTCTCCCTTGAACACGTCACTTTGTCATTTGCACATATCATAATCCGTTGAACCTCTGCATTGAGCCAATCCCTTGAGTTCCTTTCACTCCTTTGGGTCACCCGACACAAGTCACAGTATCCACTGCATAGTTTTGGTCCATGTCATGTTTCACTGTCGTGCCTCAGTGTTCAAGTGAAGTATCCTCCTCGAGAGTCAGCCATCGCAAATATCTTCCCTCAAAACCCGTGTCATTCCATGTCCATTCGATCTACCAATTACATCTCTATGTCCATTTTGTCTCATTGATGGGGGATACATCAAGGCCCTCCCTCGACGAGTCTATTCTTGTCGACTTCAACACATTATCCGGGAATCAGACTTAGAAACCAGTTAGTACTTTGGGACCTACATGCCTCAATGGCAAGCCTCTTCACATCCGACAATAGGTTTACATCATTGACCTTTGATCAGATGATTCCACGGATGTTCGACCTCATCTCATCTATTCACATTCGCTGGAATGTACTAGGGTACCTTGGGAATCATTGAAATTAATGGTGATTTCCCTCACACTTGTTAACGGTTCACACCATTGACCGGTAATCAAGTGGTTTCTGCCATGTTTGACGTCAAGACATCTATTCACATGGTTAGAATCGTACCACATTGAGATTGGTAAGAAGACCCTAGGTTGAGTAACCACTTTGATATATTCTTCGCCCAGGCTGTGATGGATTTTATTTTGAACAATGACACATATACTGTTACATAGATCCACTTTGTATTGGTCGTGGCTATGTCTTGTCATCTCATAGATCCACTGTTTATTCTTTGTTTCTACGATCAATCCAGGTCATCAGAGTATAGATCCACATTGTATTTTTAGTGGCTATACCTTTTTATCAATACGATTATGGATCCGCAGTGTATTTTTTGGTGGCCATATCTTTCAAGTCTTGATCACCCAAGCATAGGTATGCTTGCCTTGGGTTTTGAAACATGTCATGATATTTGTTGGATGTTTGTGTGCAGCTTCTGTTAGGTTCTCTGAGTCTATACCCTTGCTTGAACGTCTAAAAATAATTTCATTTATCATTTCACATCTTCTTACTTCATACTTTGGGGGGCAATCTGTTACACGTCAAAATTACTCAACTGGATAAGTGTCGCATGTTCCTCTCAATTGTCGTAAGTGTCGCATCTTCCTTACAACTTTCGAAAGTGTCGCAAGTTGTTCACAAGTGTCGCAAACATTGTTCAAGCATACTACCATAACGATGACACTAAGGAGGCACTTAAAACATCTCATACACTTGATTTGGAGAAGGGGAACTGGTTAACTGAAGTCAAAGAACTATTATCACCTGAGAAGGTCTCTTAAATAAAGGTTTTGAGGGTGAGCGCTCCCCTACATCAGCCTTAGGAGCGTTGGTTCTCCCCTATAATGCCTCAGGGAGTGTTATAACGCTTGGCTACCCCTCTGAAGGAGCGCTATCCACCTTTGGAGTGTTGGCGCTCCCCTCAAGCTTCTCAGGGAGCGCTACAACACTCTGATGCCCCTTTTGAGGGAGCGCTGCCTAATCTGAGGCAATAGTTGGCCCGTTGAGGAAAATAAGGGGAGGATATTTCAAGTTTAGAAGGCAGTTGCATTCAAATTCTTAGTTCCATCAAGGGACCCCTGATCTAAAGAGGAAGTTCCTCAACTTGTTCTAAAGATAACTCAAGAGGTTAAGCTCCTCTTAACCTATATAAGTAAGCTCTATGATGGTGAAAAGGGAGAGAATTGCTAGCATCAAACCTATGATCTCATAGGGAACACACATTCATTCAAAGGAGAAGTGATCGGTGAAGCTTCTATCATCCAGGTTGTGGATCTTTCGATCAAGGGTTAGACAAAGGGGACTTGACGAAGCTGTTGCATTTGCATCTACGATTTTAAGTATTGTTGTCGTTATTCTCATCAATATGACATGCTTGGCCTATTTATTTATAGTTTGTGTTTGATCTCACAAGAACCTATCATTGATAGATAGATCTGTTTTCAAGATAACATTAATAGAGTAGGAATCGGTCGTACTTTGTTTGTCTACAGGACTCATCAAGGAGCCAGAGTTCATAGCTCGATTTGGAGCGTGCAGGGACAAACATCAATAAAAAGGTATTGTTGTTCTCCTTCCTTCTCATGTCCTAGTTTGTATGGATTTGAAAGGAATTCAGTGTCCACGTTAAGCACTTTCTGTATTAG
>JZKD02S0003901.1:361803-377238 GCA_000966675.3 Picea glauca
CAAGTCCCCTTTCTTCTTTGTGTCTTTGGATTTCATCAACAGATCAACTTATACATTGGTGATATTGGTCCATTTGTCTCTATTTTTCATTTTCTCATATGTTTTTAGTTTTTATTTGTTTTAGTTTAATTCTTATTAATAGCTTTGTTGTTTTTCTCTCTAACCTTTTACCTTACAGTTGTCATGCCTAGCAGAGCCCAACTGGGCATGTAAGCACTCTTAATTTGCTCACCTAGTGACGAATTGGGTGCAAACAGATATTACATGTCATTCCATTTCTGGTGGTATGTGTAACATCACATAACTCCTCAGGGTTAGAGAGTTATGGCCATGTGAAGTTGGAGAACCCTCATGAGTCATCTAGAAGCCCCAAAAGGTCAAAGTGGTTTAAGAGATTTTAGAAGGTAAATAATAAAGTGAAGTGATGAGTGTACTATAAGTCAAAGTGAATACAAAATAAATTATTTAAGTAATAAATTTAGTGGATAAATTAGTAAGTGGACAAGTGGTTAGAAGTGGGTTAGCCCTAAAATAAGGAAAGTGGGTTAAGATGGTTAAAAGGTAACCCCTTGAGGAAGTTACATGAAAGGTATAAATAAGAGGAAAGACTCTCTCATTTTAATCAAACTTGAGTATATTGAATATCTACAAGTGACTGAGGTAACCAAAGTATATCTAAGCCTAATTTCAGAGGGAAGGTGAAGTAAAGAAGGCCGAAATTCAAGGGAGGATAAATTATTTTGATGATTCTTTCTAAGGTAGGTTATTTACAGGTCATCTCACCATTTTCGCAATAACCTTTTTTCTAGAATGACTCGGATAGTGAAATTGGGAGGATGTTGAGGAAACATATCCAAGTAGCAGAGGTACAAATTTCAGCTTGTGGGTCATTGTATTTTTTGAGTTACACTCCGTGGAAAATAGGGTTTGTGGAAAGTCCTGAAATTAGTCTAAAACAGGTGTTTCAGGTAAAAACATCATAAATTATTCATAAAATATCCAAATTCAGTAAGACCAAATGTGTTGGTTAGAGTATTGTCTGTATTATTGTGTGTACAATTTTCATATCCATACAACAGATATTCTTTGCGGGGAACACTCTACAATTTCGCTCTCTAGAATAAGACATAATTCTACAAGGTATGTGATCATATGCACCAAGTCTATTATAGAGTTACAAATTAGTTTTGGATGATGAAATTGATGAGGGATTTTTGTTGAGGTACATGTTGGGTACATGGTTGAGACAAGTAGTTGATGAGTTGGCATACATGAGGTGTATAGTTGATGGTTGGTACATATTGATGAGTCATAGTTGATGAGTAATTGATACATGATTGGTACATAGTTGGTGCATGCTTGATGCACTTGTTCATGGTACAGGTTGGTGCATGGTTGATGAATTTGTTTACGGTACAAGTTGACTACAAGTTGTTTGGTGCATGGTTTATGCACTTTTTTATGGCATAGGTTGATTACATACTGAGGTATAATTTGATGCATGGTTGATGCATGGTTCAGGTTATTGGTACAGGTTGATTAGTGCAAGTTGATTGGTACAGGTTTACAACAATATATCTCATGGTCATAGTGTGATAGTGGTTCTATCATTATACTTCTACATCAAGGTGGTTGGACAGGGCAAGGACAAGTGGTTGTATCCACATTTTGATTGTAGTTGGAGAACATAGGGGGTTGTAGCCAGAGAATTGGGGAGTTGGAGCTTCCCTCGGGTTGTAGCTTGAGAAATTAGGGGGTTGGAGCCTCCTTCTAGTTGCAGTTGGAAAACAAAGGAAGTTGGTTCTTTGAATGAATGTAATTCTTAAAGACATATAAGAAAAATCATTCCATGGTTTTCTCCCGCTTTGGGTTTCCATGTAAAACATTGGTGTACTATGTATTTGTGTGATTTCTCATTTGTTCATTGTTTATTTACTCTGCAACTATTGGATGATAATGCTACATTTATATAACACTTTCATTTTATGATGAAAAAGGACTAAATTGCTCTATTGTTGATTCACCCCCCCTCTCAGTAATCCAACAATTATATTCATCTTACTTTTCTCTTGTTTAACCCCACTAGTATTGATAAAGTTTGTGCGCAAGCCACTCACCTTGAGAACAGGGGGAAGCATGCTCAAGAAAATTCCATGAAGAAACCTTCCAATATCTGACATAAAAATTTTAAGAATTTTAAAAGGAAGGACAAGAAGACCGTCACAGTGACGAGAGAAGGAGGAAATCCATCTTGCACGCATTGCAAGAAAAGCGGTCACGATGAAGAACAATATTGGAAAATGCATCCAGAAAAGAAACCAAAACAGTTCGATGGAAAGGGGAAGACAAAAATCATCACTACAGTGCAAAAAGATCTTGGTTACGATTCAAGAGATGAAGGAAATATCACAGTGGTTGGAGTACAAGGTAAATATTCCCTTCATGCTATTTCAAGTTCCTGTTAGTATCCAGATACTGAATATTCAATTTTCTTCTTGTTGTCGGAATGAGGTTATTCCTGTAGCACCGAAAAGTGTTGTTCCAGAGCACTAGTATTGCATATGCTAGAAGTAGTGCTGAGATTTTAACTTGCCTCATTAATGAAGAGGTACAGGAAGGAGGGGAATTCAGTGTCTGAAGGTCCGAGAGGGTTCAATAGAGACTAGGAATGCATGACTGAGATTCTCTTTTATGATTGTAAAGCAAGAACTATTTCATTTTCACTCTATGCTACAACCCTTTTGATGATCAGACTTTCTCCTCTAATCTCATTCTTCCTTTTCTTACTTTTAAAACATGTTATCTTTGCAATGCATTGAAATTATCTTGTTATGTTGATAAGGTAGTGAAGCTTTCACTGATTTCTTTTTCATTCCAAGACCTATTTTTGAGTACCTTATTCTTTATTTCTGAATGACATTTAAGATCAAGAATATTCATGTGTGAGTGAACAGATTGGACACTTTCATATTTCTTTCTTGTGGTTTTATCTGCTTTATTAAATTGAATACCATTGACTAAGTAAGTGTGATCAGAACTTATTTACAGTCAGAGATTGAATTTGTCTTTCTTCATTTACTATTGAAACCTTCAACCTTTTCAAAAACCAATATACATTTATCCATAAAAACTAGTGCAATAATTTGATGATGCCCTAGGTTGCCCTTATCAGTCAAGTGCAACTTTAGGGACTAACATCTTTTGGTGCCATTGTTGGGGAACGAAGCAGTGAAGAAATATTCCCTAGCAGAATGACAACGATCAGATCCGCTTCTTGAGGGTGAACAAGAAGAGGACATGTACTTGACTACAGATCTTTCACCATGGAAACTCCATCGTCTAAAGACTAATAGGCGACACGACTGGATCCAAGTATGGAAGCTATTTTTTCTCAAATGTTTTCTTTTTGTGATTTTTCGAATATAGTTGGTTTTCCAAACCCAATGCTTAGCAGAGATGAATGGGAAATTATTCTTCCTACATTTAAAGGCAAAGATTGGAAGGTTCTGGCTGAGCATCTACTGAATTTTCATGAGTTTATGCATGAATGTCATATTGTGCATGAGGATGTCCATATCAAGATTTTTAGATACTCATTGAAGGGAGCAGCCCTTGAATGGTGAAGATCTCTTCCATCCTCAAGTATTATATCATTGGCAAGTTTTCATGATGCTTTCAATTTATTTTGTAAAGAAAAATTTCCAAATGAATGTCTTTTTGAAAATTGTTGTGATGTATTTGAGAAGCATATTCAACAGAAATCATTTTTTTCTTCTGTTTGCAAGGACAAAAATCATGTTAGTGAAGATCTTCGATATATAATTGATAAGAATATCAACGAATCTGTAACTAAGAATGATCTATATATTTTTCCTTATGTACCTATTACTTTGAGCTAAAATGCCAAGGATTATAAAACTGAGGAATAAGGAGATGATTTATTGTTAGTTGTATCTTTTCATAAATCTGTTTTGTAGCAGAAGGATTTTCAGCATTCCGATTTTGAAATGTGTAACTATGATACTTTATATCATGTTGTAAACAAGGAATAAAAACTAGCAGCTATAGATGTGTTTGATGATTGTTCATATGTGCTTTATGGTCAACATTCATATGATAACCAAGCTAAATGTATGCATTCATCCTTTCAAGATGACTATGAAGAAAAGGTTTATGATTTTTAGTTCTTAGAATTGTTTCCGAGTCAACCTATATTTGATGAGTATAGTGATGATAATATTGACATTTTAGAGCCTTATGTCTTTATGGTGAAATAATATGATCACCAGATTCGTGAAGGAATTCAACACCTCATCTATGAGCAGCCTGAGCCAGTGCATGGAAAGTATGAATCTAAAGGCAGCATGGAAGAAGAAGATCAACTTGTTGATTATCATGATGACATTGTTGTTGTCCCAGAAACTTTTGAGCAGAATCAAGATGATTTTATGGATTTTGATTATGATATGACACATATTGGTCATACCTTCTTTTCAACAGATCAGATGGAGTGTAGTTTTACAAGTGGAACATATATCACAGAGGAGAAGAAATATTTTTTGTATCAGTTAAAGATGCAGCATATTTGGCATGATCCTGTGCATGTCTACATGGATATGGATGAAGATTTTAGATCTTCTTTTTTTTTTTGAAGCACCTCATGAACAGAAAATTGGTATCACTTACAGAGAAGATATTAAACGAGAGGTAATTAACAGTAAAATCATCTCACAACTATATCTAGATTTGTATAAAATTGTATATGACATACATACATCATAAGTTGAAGTAAACATTGAGCAACAAGTAGAGGTAAACGTATTTGGTTATCAATCTACTTTTTTTTCTATGATCCCGTAGATTTTTATATGGAATCATGTTTTTCAGAAGATTTCAGCCTTGCAAAATTTTGAATCAAAGAAGATGATTATTGTAAGCATGTGCTACAAGTTAAAATTTTTCTACAAGTCATGAAGTCTTATCTAAAATTTATTTGCATACAAGAAGTTTTTAAAATCAGATGGATGTTATTATGGTTCCATTGGAAACATGATTTCACTTGATCAAGTGATAGTATAATTGGTTAGAAGTAGGGCAGGCAATAAGCTCTCTTCTTGAGCATTTGTTTTTGTAGTTTTCATAGTGTAATCTTATTTGTAGGGAGTTTGTTTCCAGCATTTTGTTAGAGTTTGATTAAGTTGCAGAAGTTTGGGGCTAGAGTTGAAATGATATTGACTAACTCCATAACCCAATGGACTAGGCATAGCATAAATGTGTATGTTTGTAGAGTCAAAAGTTTGCAGGTTGCGTTGCACATATGGATAGAATGGAAAGGCACAGTGTTTTGCTTGTTCTTGGCAGCTCGGAAGGAGCATTTCATCCTTAGAAGGAGCCAATATTAGTATCCAGATACTAAATATTCAATTTTCTTCTTATTGTCGGAATGAGGTTATTCCTGTAGCACTAAAAAGTGTTGTTCCAGAGCACCAGTATTGCATATGCTAGAAGTAGTGCTAAGATTTTAACTCACCTCATTAGATAATAGGTACAAGAAGGAGGGTAATTCAGTTTTTGAAGGCCCGAGAGGGTTCAATAGAGACCAGGAATGCAATACTGAGATTCTCTTTTATGATATTAAAGCGGGAACTATTTCATTTTTCACTCAATGCTACAACCCTTTTGATGAGCAAACTTTATCCTCTAATCTCATTCTTCCTTTTCTTACTTTTAAAACATGTTATCTTTGCGGTGCATTGAAATTATCTTGTTATGTTGATAAGGCAGTGAATATTTCACTAATTTCTTTTCCATTCCAAGACTTGTTTTTGAGTACCTTATTCTATGTTTTTGAATGACATTTAAGATCAGGAATATTCCCATGTGTGTGAACAGACTGGAAACTTGCATATTTCTTTCTTCTTATGGTTTTATCTTCTTTATTAAATTGAATACCATTGTCTAAGTAAGTCTGATCGGAACTTATTTACAATCATAGATTGATTTTCTCTTTCTTCATTTACTGTTGAAAACTTCAACCTTTTCAAAAGCCAATATACATTTATCCATAAAAACCAATGCAATAATGTTATGATGCTCTAGCTTTCCCTTAGTATTCAAGTTCAACTTTAGGGACTAACAGTTCCAATAATGAATCTCATGATGATGAATGAAAGAGGAATTAATTATTTCACATAAGAGTTGTATCTAAACACACTAATATAGATACATTATTTGATCTAGGTTCCCAAGTAAACTTAATATCTGAAGCACTGGTCAATAAGATGGGTCTTGAAATGAAGCCACATCCGAAGCCTTATCCTCTTGGATGGGCATGTGATAAAGTAGAACTTAATGTCACCAAACAATGTAGGGTCAGATTTTCTATAGCTTCAAAGTTGATTGATGAAGTGGATTTGGATGTTGTACCACTTGATATATGTGGCATAGTCTTGGGAAGTCCTTATCTTTATGATAGAAAAGAAGTCTTCTTTCATCATGAGAACAAATACCACCTTAACAAAAGGGGAGTGGAATATATTGTTAGAGCTCATAGCATGAGGGTAAATACAACACTTGTTAGTGTAGGGAAAATGAAGAGACTCATAAACACTAATAAGAGATATGTACTCATGATCGTAAGAGAGAAATATTTTGGGACATCCGACACTTTCCAAGGATGTGAACCATCTCATAGAAATTAATTAATTGATATTTTCTCTAAGTATGATGATATTTTTCAGGAACCAGATGGATTACCTCCTCAGATGAAAATCCAACATGAGATACACCTTCAGTAGGATTCTTCTCTTCCTAATGTGGGCATGTACAGGATGTCAGTTGTTGAGATGACAGAAATCAAGAAGCAGGTACATGGATTATTGGATCAAGGGGTCATCAAGCCCAATTCATCTCCTTGTGGTTCTCCGATCGTGATGGTGCCAAAGAAAGATGGCACATGGTGAATGTGTGTCGATTACCATGATTTAAATAAAATCATGGTGAAAAATAGATACCCTCTTCCTCGTATAGATTATTTACTTGATCAATTGAAGAATGTTGTGTATTTCACTAAGTTGGATTTTCACATTGAATATCATCAAATCAGGGTCGCAGAACATGATGCATGGAAAACTTCCTTTAAAACCAAATAGGGATTGTTTGAGTGGTTAATTATTCCATTTGGGCTTTGTAATGCTCCGAAAAAATTCATGTGTGATGAATGATGTATTCATGCCTTTCCTATATGACTTTGTGATTGTATAGTTAGACGACATTCTTATTTTTAGTGGGGCTTGGCATGAACATGTGAGGCATGTAAAGAAAGTATCAAATACTTTGCAAAGGGAAACATTGTAAGTAAAATTGTGAATTTGGCAAGACTACACTTGTGTACTTAGGTCATATTGTAGTAGGAGGAAATTAAAAATTGATCCTTCCAAAATTAATGTAATTGTAAATTGGCCTGAGCCAAAAAGTGTAACCGAATTCTGAAGCTTCTTAGGTGAATTCTAGTATTGGCCATCATCGACCATAAGCTGGACCAAAAAGTGATTAGGAACCTACTGTCTCAATCTGACATAATGGTTCATGGGAGCCAAAAATGAACCCAAACATGCTCAAAGAAGAGCTTGGCATTGGAATCAGTTGTGATGCTCTTCTTGTAGGGTGTCAAAACTTCCATCTTAGAGAATCGATCAATGACCACGAAGAAACACTCGTTCCCATGCTTGGTTGAAGGAAGACCATATATGTAATCCATGGATATGGACTCCCAAGGCCTATATAAAGTAGGAATAGGGGTGTATATCCCTTGTTTCTTGATGGTGATCTTGGTAATGGCACAGATAGTGCAATATCTAATGCACTTGCATACATATTTTTGAAGATTCGGCCATTAAAAATTATTTTTCAATACTGCCACTATTTTTTCCATACCAAAATGTCTTGCTTCCTAGCTATAATGAGCTTCCCTAATTAGATTTGCATGATATCTTGAAGGAACACATAGATGGTTCAAATGGCATAACAATCCAGTGTGGAGATGAAAGTCTAGAGCCATTTTTCCTGCACTTAATGTATGATAGGTAGCAGAAAATTCAAATTCATTATTGTATAATTTTGGCTACCTAGACATTTCATTCCCATAGGAGTTAATAACTGTGGTTAGTGCCAAAAACGAGGGCCTACTGAGGCAATCTATGAAATGGTTGTTGTTTCCCTTCTTATAATTGATGTTCAAGTGGAATTTTTGTAGGTACGTGGACCACTTCTAATGGAAGTCAATATGTAACTTTATTTGTGTCTACATGAATTGTAGAGGCATGTGATCAGTGTAGATCATCATTTCCTTCCCCATAATCTAATGCTTCCACTATCGACATGCCTGCAAAATGGAGTACATCTATTTATCATAGGTGGGGTATCTGCCAACAATATCATATAGTGTTTTGTTGTGATAGGGTATTCCCATGTTGAGTGAGGAATGCATCGATAGCATAATCTGAATCATATGTCTCAATCTCAAATGGTTGTTGTAGGTCTGGCAGAATAAGGACTAGTGCTGAGTAGAGGCAGGATTTGAAATCCTCAAATGATTTTTGTTCGGATGCAACTCACACAAACTTGGAATTCTCTCCACCATTCGTCACCTGGCTTAGGACCCAAGCGATATGACAAAACCCCAACAGAAACCTATAGTAGAAGTTGGTGAGGCCTAAGATGTTGCAGATCTCAGTCATTGTCTTTGGGGGCAACCAATCATGGATGACTTGGATATTGAATGGATCCACATGCACACCCTTCTCATCCACTATGTATCCCAAATATTGCATTATATTCATGATGAAGGAACACTTCTCCAAATTGACATATAACTTGTGTTGTCGCGAGGTGCCCAAGACTTGTTGAATATGCTTCAAATGTTCCTCCCAGGTTTCGTTGAATATGAGGATGTCATCTAGATATATGACCATAAAGGATTTTTTGAATGGCCGCAATATATCATCCATCATCTGCATGAATATGGTCAACTCAATATTCAAGTTGAAGGCATGACCAACCACTCAAAGAGACCTTATTTAGACTTGAAGTTTGTCTTCCATGCATCATTTCTCTCAATCAACACTTGGTGGTAGCCTAACTTCAGATCAATATTATTGAAAAAATTGGCTCCCTTGAGTTTATCAAGAAGATCATCAATCCAAGAGATTGGGTACCAGTTCTTGATTGTCATATTTTTTAGAGATCTATAATCAATACAAAGTCTCCATGCCATATCCTTCTTATGTACTAGAACAATTGGGCTCCCATAAGGAGAGGATCTTGGTCTGATGTGGCCCTTCAAAATTATCTCTTGGATCTAGCATTTTATTTCTTCATTCTCCATAAAAAAATTCTTGTACAAAGGGCCATTAGGTAGTGGAGCACTAGGTGTCAAATAAATTGAGTGCTTTGCCTGATAGTGCATAGGAACCCCAATAGATGAGGCAAATATGTCTTTGTGCTCTTCTACTATATTTTCCACCTGTTGTTGTTGTGTAGAGAGACCTCATGCAGAGTTTTTGGTGCTTGTAGTGAACTTCCTTTCACGTTTATAATGAACCATAAAGAAGACAAATCTCTAGGTATGAGAGACCACCTTTCTACATTGATTCATAGAGATCAAAGAGATTGCAGTAGTTGGGACTTCCTCCAGTACCTTATAGATTTGATCTCCCAAATTAATAATGACATCACATGGAGTAGATTCATAAACAACACAGTGCTTCCACATATATGGTTGTCCTAACAAAACATCACAAACTTCAAGGGGGGAAACATCACAAAATACCTCATCTTTGAAGGGGTTGATGTTGTAGTCCAAGAGACATTGTTGGGGGCTAGTCGGTCCTGCTGACTAGACTCAACATTAGACTAAGTCAGATATGTAAGTTAGTCTATTTTTAAATTCAAGTGTGTAATTTATTTAACTATCCAGTTGGGTTGACTGATTCAGGAAGTTATGAAGTTGTAATTACCATATAAACAAATACACAAGTATATATGTGACTTTGTGACAAAGAAAAAATGGTTGTTCTTGTGCATAATAAATTGCATTTTGTTTGTTCTCCTATTACTTTCTGCATGACTCCTTATATGTATATGTGTATGTGTGTGTAGTAGTGTGTTGTACATATTTCTCTATATAATGATCTATCAATAACTATTGGGCTCTAAAGATGTCTAAAAACAGCCTTAGTTTAACATTAATTTATCAACCTGAGGATTCATCTTTTATCTCAAAGAACATCGGCAAAGTCTATGCAGATAGCTCGTAGAGGCTAAAATCGTGTAGTGAAAGAAAATCTGAGTTTATCAACAATCAATTTCCTCAAACATTCATTAAAGATTCTAGGAATTGAAATCTAAATATGTGAAATGGAAAGGAAGTAATTAATCTATTGAATTCATTTTAAGAGCAGTAATTAAATCTAGATAAAGACTTGCAAAAATGACTATTATTATGAATCAAATTGCTGGAAAGAAAAAGGCGAATTACTCTATCTATGGAAAGAAACAGAGACTGTAATCTAGTCGAAAAGAGACAACAATCATATTTCTATTGAAAGGAAAAACAAATGTAAACTAAGTAAAAGGAACAGAAAATGTAAACTAAGTGAAAGGAACAAAAAATGTAAACTAAATGAAAGGAACAACAAATGTAAACTTATGAGGAACTGTCATGCATCAAATCTATGTAATAGGAATTGGAACAACAAACATCTAATGCTTCAGGAAATATCTATCTCTTGCAATTGACACGAAGTCATCAACACACTTATGCATTCATTTAACTACTGTAAAAGAGAATTGAATCACAAAACAGAAATTGAACTAATACAATTACATGTCGAACAGTAGCTCCTTCAGACTGGGCCCTTGGTCCTTAGAAGCACTGCCATTTGAAATTCAGTATGTAGAAATGATAAATCGCTCGAATCTTCTATTGATTTCATAGCTGGTACAACATTTTACAAAAAACTGCTAACGCATAGAAATTCTAAGTTCTGAGTTCTTGGGTGCAATTCTTCTCTTTTTTCAAGATCTATTTACCCCTTATATATTACAATAATCTGGGTAAATTAAGCTATCCTAAGGATCGAGAGATCCTCAGGATTGCTTTACTATTACAATATAGGCAACACGGTCATCTTCAAAACTACCTTGCGCCATAAAGCCTTCAACCTCCAATAGCTTGTGCATCTCCAAGATTTCCTTTGCTATCTTGGGTTTGACAATATTTAACCAATCCTGTAATAAAACCAGACAATTCCAATCATATTTAGGATCTATGTAATCTAACTTCAAAAATAACGCTAAAGAGTATATTATTCATTTTCTATTCTATTTGCTCCTAAATAATCGAAAAGTCAATCAAGATGACATCATGAAATGTGGGAAAAAGGAAGATATTTATACCTTTTTCATAACCTAACATACCCCCCATCTTACCTTCTTGCATGTCTTCATGCAAGCTGAGATTTTACATGTAAAGCAGTAATGTTGTAATATGGAAAGGTTGGTTCACCAGGCCTTCTGAACCCATGGCTTCTTTTGAGTTCTCCAAAAGAAGAATCCTCCCTTTTCTTGTTAATTTGATAATATTTTTGGTAACTCTCTGGAGGGAAATAGAAGATAGGGGGATTATATTTGCACCGAATCCAAGAAGGCCCATCCTCTTGGAGAAATCTAGAATACTTCTCTATTCTGAAGGTAGTTTCAAAGAAATTCCTATACACAAAGGGTTCCCTACTCTTTACTTCACTGGAGGATGCATCCCATATCAGTTTAGAAGAAAAAAGAGATTCCTCCGTAAGCTCCTTGAAACGAGTGATACCTGAACGTATAACTTGTAGATGGGTAGGGGATAAGGAGTCTATGACCCCCTCCCCCCTTTTCATAAAGGTTTTATGTCACATAATGACTGGAAAAGACTTTGGAGGTTCTCCCCTAATCCAGAGATCTAGCCTAGCTTCCCTCTTTAGGAAGGTTTTATGAGATTTACCCCATCTAACTTGGTTCTAAGTAAATGACAGAAATTCTTGAAACTGTATGTCACCTATGAATGGTCCAGGGTTATCTTCCCTTTTTTCTTCCAGAATGAAATTATGAAAGTACAATTCACACAAAAAGTATTGTACCTTTTTGTCCTGCTCTCTGAAATATGAAATAAACTCAGGTACAGTGGAAAATGAAATAGGTTTTCCTACTCTGATGGCCTTCACTCTTAACAATAGATATCATTCCAGCAATAATAAAGTGTAATTGGTGGCAGGGGCTCTGCAATTAATAGCATCAAAGTAGACATCACAGATTTCTTTGATTTTCTCCAAAGCTTTTTCTAATTGGGTTTGCATATTTTTTATCTTCCCTTGGGCTTTAGTGAGCGCAGCATAGGTCTCACCCTATGTTGATGTCATGTCCTTCAGTTCTTTAACAATATTTTGATATTCATCCCTAGTGACCATTTCATTTTGGTGTTGATCCAATGCTTGCTAGGCTTGTCCCGGCTCTGCCTTTAGTTTATCAACGGTGACACCCTGTGCTTGAGACTGGGATTCTTGATATTCTTCCATAGCGCCCATATCTTCCCTGTATTGAGTTAATTCTTGATGGACATGTGTAAGCTTTGCTTCCAGTCTGTTCACAATAGCACTCTGTTTCTGGGACTGGAGTGCTTGGTGCTCTTCTATAGTCAGTAATTCATTTCTATTTTGAACCAGGGTTTGTTGAAACTGCATCAATTCTTCCTCCAATATCCTAATGGTAGCATTATGCTCAAGCCGTTGAGATATTTCCTCTAATATCGAGGTGTTTTTCTGCACCTCAGCATCAATTGCTTCTGTAGCTGTCATATTTTCGTGTGTTTCTAAAAGAATTGCTTCCTCATTCTGAGCTATTGTTTCTTCTACTACTATTTCTTTAGGGTCTATCTGTATCCCTACAGAATCTGTATTGATTGCTTCTTTTGGAAGAGGGTTTCTTCCTTTCACTTTGACCCTTTTGTTCTTCTTTCTTTTGTGGGCCTTATCTGCCTGTTCTAGCTGTTTCCTCAATTCCTTAATAATTTCCTTGAGTTTAACCACCTTCTTCTTTAATACTTCATCCTTCTTAGCCTTTTTCTTCAACAGTTTATTTTCTTTTTTTAACTTTCTAATTTTCTTATGGCTCTTGGCTGATTTTTTGTTTATGAGAGGTCTCAAGGTCTTCTTCATTTTTTCCAGCAGATGGTTGTTCCTCTGTTCCTTCCAAATGTTCTGTCTATCCAAGAGGACTTTTGGTTTCAAAATGAGGTTCTTCCTATGCTCTGTCCTTAGGAAAAGACATTTCAATATCAGGAAAATCTTCAATTGGTTTTGAAGAGGAGGCTTGTTCTAGTCATTTTCCTAGATTATTTGTGCCTCTATCAATTGAGGTTCCCAAGCTTCCCAAAACTTGGGCTATTTCTACCTCATAGCTCTTCATAAATTGTTCTTTCAGATGTTCTAATGTCAGTTGGGTGTCTTCCTAATTATTCCTTTGTGAGGTCTATTCCACTTGCCCAATTTCTTGATCATTCTAGCGTGGAGGCTGTTCTGTAGAATTAAGAAGTTCTTCAAGTTGTTTTGTTGTACCCTAAATTGCTTCAGTTGTTTCCTGAATTCATCTTCTTCTTCTTCTTGTTTGAATGATGGTTGTAGGGGAAGTGGTTTCTCTCTTCCTCTTTTTTGTTAATGCTTGTGTTTGTGAGGTCTGGGCCTCTGTGATTTGGGCAGGGTCTGCCTCAACTTCGGTTTGAGGAGATGGAATTTATCTTTGGGCAGTAGTCTCCTCTACCTGTCTATCTTCAATTTCCTGTGGTGGTTCTTCATGGCATAATTCAGGCTACTCCAATTGTGGAGGTCTATTGGACTCAATCAGGTTATCCCAGGTCAATTGAGTTTGACTCATTTCTTTATTTGTTATCAGTTTAACTAATCTGTGGTGACTAATAATAGTAACATGGTCCTTGGATTTTTTTGTTCTTAAAGCAACCTCATGTAATATGGCATTCATAAAGAAAGGTAGATTAAATACTAACCATTGTTTTAAAGATGCCATCAATTTGAGGTGGTGAGGTCGAATTACGTCATATTGTCCATCACAAGTGATGTACCGTTGAATTATCCCTACAAGTTCCTTCCATGGTTCTTTGAGGGTACTAGGATTGAGTCCCTTTCCCTTCTTATCCAATTCTTCCCTAGGGCCTGTGAAAGTTTCCACAACTTCCTTCAGTGTTGTGTATCTTCCTGTCCACTGAATGCCCATGTTAGGGAGGTCTGTGACCTCTGCTAAGATTTTCGGGGTGACTGAGATTTGTATGCCTCGTACCATAGAGTTTTATCCCTATAGATTCTTAAATAATTCAAGCGTGACATTCATGTTGTATCCTTGCATACGATTGAAGTACTCCATCCACCCCAACTGGTGTAGGATGTCTCTTGCTTGCTCTGTAATATTTAGTAAAGTTGGCTCCCTGTGCACACCTCTGCCACCCATTTTGTGAGAAAATGTGGATGGCTATTGTTCCTGGTAGCAGACTTGGTTAGACCAGCTTCGAGGAAAAATTACTGAAAATAGAAAATATCAGAGACAACAAATGTTTACAAATGTGGGTATTTATTAAAATCATTATTATCTTTATCGAGAAACGTGTCAAGTATCCACTCCCCTCATTAATATAAAGGTCTACCTTGATTGTCAGCATAGGGAAAAGTAATGAGTGTAGGTATTGATGGTGAGAAGTAATGATTGTACGATGGCCGCCAATGGGGATCAATGATTTATTTTCAAACAACATATTTTAACGGTAATCATTAAACGTTAATCCGATTTTGTGGAATTGAAATATACCGATACTCAAAAGAATGCTTTAAGGATACATACACCGAATAAATTAAATATGTTCATTTAAATAATATCCCATATATCACAATGTTGTTACTTTTTCGTGTCATTGAATACAATCAAAATGATAGCCTCATTATTTAGTGAAGGAAATCTAGAGATACGCAGAAACTTGGCGTTTAAGGTAAACTTACATACCATAGGTAGAGCCATTGTTGCCAACAGGCATCCATAACCTCAACAGAGTTTCCTTTTAACCCTCAGATGAGCCTGTATCCTTGATACTTATTTGAATCATCTTTTCCAAAAATACCATTATCCTGGTTTGGTAGCTAGATGGTGATAATGCCACTCACTAGATTGTAACTTAGGTGAACAAGATGGCTCATGATGATACCCCTTGTCCTTTGACTAGAAAATTTCAAAGGCCATTGCCCTTGTGTGGTAGCCATAGTGGGAATATCACTTAGGTTATTATCCTATGATCGTGGTAGGTTGGCCTGTGATGAGACCCCCTATTCTTTTTGAGAA
>JZKD02S0003902.1:0-27288 GCA_000966675.3 Picea glauca
TCCAAATTTCAGCCATCCAAAAGCTAATGAAATTTTCAATTTCTAGAGGAAATTCAAGGGAAGTTGTGACTCTTCACCTACTAGTCTATCCCTTTATAAAAGGAGAGGAGACCTAAACACGGGGACGAGAAAAGAGTAGGTATACTTGTGTTCTTCCACAATTAAACATCCATGTCATTTTAAATTCTAATTTACCTAACAACAATCTATAATAGTAGGATGGCTTACTTTAGGTGTGCAACATTATGGTGAAAATGAGTTCTACCATCTTCTAAAGGTATATTCATTTTTTTGATTTCATGAGTTATGTTTTCTATCATATATTTGAGACTAATGTAGCCATGATTTTAGATCTCTTCCAAACAAACTAGGTGTATAATACTTCAAAAATAGTTTTCATTGTTTGAGGCTTTTGTTGTTGTATATTTATGTTTGTGAAAGATGCATGGTTTCATACACATCTTTTCACTGGGATCCGATTTGATTGTACAACTTGATGAGTTACCACTTAGTTATATTAGCTATATTGATATTTCATCCTTACAAAATTATATTTCTAATTTTTCTCCATATACAATATTATATTTTTATCTTTTTTCTTTTCTTCAAAATCATGTTTCATTTATTTTTCTTAATACCAATCCTTGTATATTGTAGTAAATAATTTTTATTTAGATTCAATTGTTTATTTTTAATTTCCTGCAGATTCTTTAGAATTTAATTTGGATTGACACTTATTTTTTTCATAATTGTAGAATTTACTTTGGAAACTGGTTATGTTTTGTATATGTAATTTATCTTCTTAATTTAGTAGAATAATCTTTATTTAAATTCTAAATAGAAAATCTAATATTAATTAAAGGATGAAATAAATCATTAGCTTAAGGACTATTTCTAAAATTAATTTGTACAAATTTAAGGAGACGTAGTACTCTTAAGATGGACAGGCTCTGCTAACTCAACTAACTAATTAACTTAACCTTGTAGTTAGTAAGTTTAAGGATTAACTAATAAGCCATGTTCCATTCTTATTTTTCCTCTTGAGAACAATATAAGTGTGTTTTGAGTTTTGTTGAGATTGCAAATTCCACCATCAACATACACAATGATTGTATTAGGGATGGAAATCCTTAGTTTCTATTAATATTCTCCTTATGTCACTTTGGTGTATGTTCACTTTTTAGAGGAAATCTTAAGTAATTCAAGGTGAAGCTCCTAATTTTTAGTCTATTACTAAGATCAAACAAATAAGATATATTTTAAGGTAGTTTAAGAAGATTGTGACCATTTTTTTTTATTTTTTTCCAAAACCCATTTAGTGACAAACTTGACTTCTCCATCTCACAACCATTCAACTATTTATTCTATTAGTGCTTCGTCTTCTATATCTACCACTATTTACAACATGTTCAATTAGCTCAATCCTAGTCCAATCTCTAATAATCCTTAAAAGGTGATTAAGAAGCTTTTCACTTTTGAGTTTGAGGTGGATGATGATGCCACTCTACGACATGTATCTTCGCCTCTAAATATTGCACTAACTACTAATCCCTTGCCAAAATTTAATGATTACTTTTTTTTTTTTGGTAATGGAATTAATACTACCAATGAACATTTAGTTTCCTTCGCGAATGCATGTGATGATTTTGGGCACTCATGATAATAACACACGCATGAGACTTTTCGTTAATTCTTTGGAAGGTAGGTTGTTGCCATTTTTTTCGTTAATAAAATCATTTCAACATGTTTTGAATTGGTTTACTAGTTTAAATCCACCTGTGGACATATGGAATACCCCACTGAATACATGAGTTTTTATAACTTATCTTATACAAGAGATGACTCCATTAATATGTTTAATCTTATGTTTATGAAGTTATGCAATAAAACTCCCTAGGTTCATCCAACCCAGAAAGTAACTCTGTTTGATTATTATAACCATTTGTCTCATATATATTGAAACAGGTTGGAAGAAAAGAATGTGACCCTTCTTAGGGTTAACCGGCAAACCCACTGGATATAGAAGAGAAGAACCTTAGGATTGGTTTTCCCTTTGATAATTTAAATCATAAAATAAACATTGCGAATATGATACAAATTACCAAATACATGAACAATAATATGATTTCCTTTGAGTATTTGTTGACAATAGATCCTAGGCATTCTTTATCCCCAAACACTAACTAGGCCTAACCACGTGCAACCTGAAACCTCTATAACCCATTATAGGTGTAATTTTTGTGGTGAGTTGTAATATCCCCATAAATATAAATACATAATAATCATTAATTTCCATCTCATTTTCATTTTCAATTTATATATTATAAAGTTTGTCATGGAAACAATCCAAGACAAGAAATTCATTCAAAATGTCCATCATCAAGTGAACATGTTTCTCTTTGCAATACCTTCAACATTATCTATTTTTATATAAATAGCCATGTCTTTGGAACTTTAGTTGGACACTTCATCTATCATCCCCTTTCAATTTTGACTCTGGTTATTGAATTACAAAAGGTTTAATGATTGGAAATTAACCTCAGGATTTATTCTAATTATGGAATCAAAACTAGAATGTGTCAAAAGTACGATATCCATAAGCAAACTTGTACCTCTTAAATGTAGCTTACTAATGAATACCCTTGTACACTTATGCTTATCAATTAGTTGTTGAAGCATGTGCACATATGAACCAATAAAAATTCTATCATCAACCTCATTGGTAAATTGTAGATCATGGGAAACCCAATCTTTTTTTGTTTTTGTTTTCGTCAAACTATGAAAAATTATGGTTAAATTTGGTAATCAAAAATCGAATGGTAAACATGATTACTAGAATGTTGACATTTTGGTGGTTGTAAAATGTAGATGTGATAACATATTGTATGATATATTGACAAGCTTAATATATGGAAAATGTACATTGAATCATGTAAGCAACGTCTCCATAGGAAAACAAGGGACTATAATTTTTCGTGGGATTTTCCCATCGTTGTGTAATTGTCGGGATAAATTATGTTTATAGATATCCAACTAGCACATGGAAGAATATGTGTACTCCACATAAAACACACTATGAAAATCATTAATTATATTATAAAGCTGTAGAAACAATGTGGTTACATGGAAATTGAAATTAGAAAATTTTGTTTAGATAAATTTAGAAGGGAATCTATAGGGATATAATGAGTAGGTCCACTAAAATTAAAACCACAAAATTATCTTACCAGTTTGGATATATTGGGTGCACTGAAATCCAATTCTTAGTCTAGAAAATAAATAAAACTTAAAAATGATCCTCTTGTGCACATCAATAGGACAATATAAGGATCAATATGTAATGCAATGAGAGTTGACAACCCTGATAACTCCCACAAGTTTCCATGTTCAAACCTCAAAGGAAATATGTGCATATGGAGGCAGTGGGTAGCTAGAAACCTAAGGGAAACCAAAAATGCTGATGGAATCGTGAATCTTAAATGAGACATTGAGAAGAATTGGACGCTTCTTGCCTATTTTGACAAACCAAATGAAGTGAATTTGAAAATACCATTTAAGTGAAATTATTGTATATTCTTCCAAATTTTCAATGATTTGAGATCATCATTAGATAAGTTCTTGCAATCCTAAAGAAAAATATATGTGGGCCTATCAAAAATCTCAGTAATCACATCAATGCCCGAATAAAACAAATTGGGTATTAAAGATAAGGTGGTGTGCTCAAATTGCATAAATATATGTGGGCCTATCAAAAATCTCGGTAATCACATCAATGCTAGAATAAAACAAATTGGGTATTAAAGATAAGGTGGTGTGCTCAAATTGCATAGTACAGTTAACCTCATTTGCAATTCTAGATAGCTAAAACTGATTACATGTTCCACAAGATCATAGATTTTTTTTTATGATCTATAAAACAAAAAATGGAACAATGTTATTAATTAGTAATTGCACCAACCAATAGAATTTGGTCGAAATTTGGAAGTGGTATTCTAAATAGAATTCACAGGACAGTAAAAGAAATTTTTTTCCTCAAATCAGTGGTTACCTCTATAATAGAAACAACGCTATTCAATTGGTATGGAACATAGACATAGATAGATGCACAATAAAACTCATTTCTAAAGGAGATATTACAACATCATAAAGAGCATCAAAGGAAACAAAAGGGAGAAACTAGTATAACATTCGAAAGTATTGCACCCATTCTAGTAGAAATTGAGCTCCATTTTTCAAGAAAATTTTAATGGACCATAGCATTTTAAATATTATTCCATGTGAAGCAATGGGAAAGTGCCTGATAGAAAATAATTTGGTATGAATTGGTCCTAAAACTTACAACAGATAGACCAATTGAAAGACAAATGAAAGGCTTAGCAAGTTCATATTCAACATAGATATTGTAGTGTATAAAATTAGTTGAGAATTTGTAAACTTATGTTTCATAAATAATAGAAGAATGATCCTTGGGTAGCAATATGGAAAGATGCTTCACAACAAAGGTGAGATGGAAGGACCTAAAAACTGATTTGATGTTAACACCTAAATATTAAATCATGAACACTTGAATGAAGATTAAAAAAAATAAGTTTAGGTGTCAAGAGTTTTCAATTACTAGTCATTATTACTCGGGAGAGTTTAGCTATTTTTATACATGAAAACATAACTATTTTAATTCTTTGAGAAATGTTAATTAAAAACCCTATAACATGTCAAATATGTACATGAAATTCAACTATGAGTGACAATAACAAATACAAAATAGTGATCTACATACATTTTCTCTCACAACCATATATATATATAGTTGAGTGAGAGATTTCCACCCAACTATAGGTAATCCATCGTGGACACCACCCCCTAGCCAAGCTATGATACCACAAGAATGAAGTAGGGAAATAAAACTCTGATTTTCAAACTAAACAAGTCTAAATGAAGTGATTTTTACTGCTAAGCTTCTTGAGGACAAAGCAACTCTTAGGCACCCACATTACTTGCCCCACACAACACAAGGAGTACCTCCTTCTCTGTCACACAATGCCTTATAAAATACTCCCTTCAATGATTTTCAGCATGTGCATAAAAAGGTCTAGGATGATATCTCAAGATTTTGTATAATCCCCTTGGTTTCTTGGAAGGGTTTCTAGGTATAAAAGATTCCTTTCATGGATTCTTTGTTTTCTCATGGAATTGACTCACTTTTTCAACTGTCTAACCTATAAAACTCTTATTTTCCCCTTTTTTCCCAATATCATCCTCGTTCCCATTCAAATTTCTCATGCATTCCTAATGGAAACAAAATTCCAATTCAACTTCTTTCCTAGTTCTAAGAATGTATGGGAGACCACTTGCTAGTTTTTAGGAAACAATGGCTTAGGTTGAGGAAATTGTTTCCTACACCCCTATTAACCTATTTTAACTTTGAAAATCATATTTTTGAATTGATGAAGGTTCAATGTAATATATGGTAGATGTTTTTAGGTGTAAACACCTCTTACACCCCCTCACCCTTCCACTCTTGTGGTATCATATCCCCTTTAGGAAATCAAGATCAATTGGTCTTGATTTTATTTTTTATTAACTGTAAAAATAAAAATATTACAAAATTCTTAGCTCCACGGTATATCTACCCCATTGTGTTAATGTAGTAGAAAATAAAATATCCATGCAAAGTATTTAAAAATTTAATTACAAATATTTCAAGGAGTAAAAATTGGGATATTACATCCCCTCCCCCTTGGAATAACACCATCCTTGGTGTTTCTTTATTGCATCAATGTCTGTGATGAAAATATATATGTATATGCCTCTCTCATGGCATCCTCCATCTTCCAAGTGGCCTCATTTGGCCCAAAGTACTTCCATTTCAATTTTGCCTTAGTGATGGCTTAATTCCAGAGCATTTTTAGTTTCTTGTCTAGTATGCACATGGGTTCTGGTTGGAACTCTCCCTTGGTTCTACCTGTTGGACATATTGTCTTTAATATTTTGTCATTGATGTCAACATTTGATGTCCTTGTGATGTGATGATAATTTGTTATGATGAATTTTCATTGATAAGTTATCATTAATGAATTGTCATTGATGTCAACAATATAAAAGTTAGAAGAGAATGAAAATGTCAAACAATATGTAGAGATTCAAGCTCATAAGCACGGACATTAATCAAAGCTCAGAAGTAAGAGTGCATTGTATAAATGTCGTCGGGATCGAAATCCCCACAGGACAAACCAGGACCATTAGATATGCAAGCGTCAAATCAAGGGTAGGGATTGATTGCGGAGAACGAAGGGAGAATTAAAATATACATTATTTCCAATCCCACAATTATTCTAGATCGTCATATCTCATTCATTCAAATATCGATGACTGTGTTTGACCCACCAACAATGGCACAACTTCAACTACAGATTTTGGCCAATGAATTAAACCACACTCAAGTTACGGTTCTGCAATCCACATTGAGCGTTGGATCAAGTTAAGTGGAAAGATAGGATAATAAAAGATGAAGAACGTCCGATACGAAGTCTTGAAGTAAATGAAGACCTTCCGATACGAAGTATTGAAGTAAATGAGGACCGTCTGATATGAAGTCTCGAAGTAAATGAGGACCACCCGATCTATTCAGAGCATGCCAAGGTAGCAGTGGTCAAATTTGGCACTAACCACTTTGGGAGAAAAGGGTTCAGAACAAGTAATATCACCCGAAGTCCAAAATCCCGAAGTAAATGTGAACCGTCCGATATGAAGAACACATCAAGAGATATTAGGACCATCAGATCATGTTTAATGGAGGACAGAGTAAGCCAAAAAAGTCCCGAAATAGACGTAAGTCGTCTGATCTGAGGAAACACTTCGGAAGATATCTTGATCGTCCGATCTATAAAGTGGAAGGATAGGATAAGAAATATGAAGGTCGGAGCCCCAAAGTCCCGAAGTAAACGAGGACCATCAGATATGGAAAATACATGATGGTAGTTGGATCAGAATAATGGTCAACTTTGGCACTGACCACTTCGGAGAAAAAGGATTCAGAACATATGAGTTCACTCGAAGGCCTAAGTTACGAAGTCACTCTCAATTGTCGATCTGAGATACATTTTGGGAGTTAGGACAACCATTAGATCTAGGAGAACAACATGTGTCACATGAGGAGATCCACGTCAACAAGGACATGTGGCACAATCAGATGATGAAAAGTGCCAAATTGCAGTTGGCATTTCACGTATGCGTAACTCACGAATCTAAGTGACATGCACTCAGTTAGTGCAACATCAACAAGTGACGTCAGCAAGTTACGTCACTTCGAGAGTTTTGTACTTCGGGAGTTTCACCACTAGTAAATACCCGAAGTCCCAAAGTTTCGAAATGAACGAGAACTATTCATTGTGTGAATAAAATCCAATCGTCTGATCTGCTTCAGTGAAATGAACTCCGAAATATTGAAGGAATGTGAATGAGAAATCACCCGAAGCGCTGAAGGCCGAAGTCAACGTTAACCATTGATCTACTTTTGGAGACTTCCCAATCGATGATTAAGTATAGTGGAAGGATAGCGTAAGTAGAGGTGTTAACCGAAAACAAGTGGTCAACACCGCTTTATGACTCATTTGATAGGTAATCACTTTAGAGGAATTGCTACTCCATAACTTAGGAGCCATGAATATCCGAAGTTACAAAGTAAATGAGAACTGTCCAACTCATCGTGACATTAAAATGTGATCGTCAATCTTGACAAGTGATCAAGCAATTCTTTAGCTTAGCGCGTAGTCACCACCTGCGGTTGTATGGAATAAAGAAAAAAAGGGAAAAATAAGAGGCAACACTCAAATCAATAAACCCGTGGTTTTGTGCATATGGTCATATGTAAATGGTTTGAAGGAAGCTCCTCATAAAGATTTAATTTGACAGAGAGCTAACACTAGAATAATACAGAGAATTGATAAAAGATCAAAATATGATATTTTTGTGAACTGAGAACACAACAGAAGCATGAGTATAATGAGTCGATCCATGTCTGTGATCAACTCATGAAGACAAAAGAACCGACACACAATCATGAATAAAAGAGAGTTAATTCAAGAGCATTATGAATAAAGGATAAAAGAAAAAATGATATTAATTAAAGATTAATATTATCATTTAAATGAAAAGGTACAATGGTTCAAATATCAAAAGACACAATGATTCAAATTCACACCAGTTGGAAGACTAGATAAACAAGAAGGAATGGTGAGAAGATGTGTAGTTGAATTTGTTGAAGTATATATATTTATATATAATGGATTGAATGAAGGTTCTTTATATGAGGTTGGTGCCTGTTTACAAGCTGGGTTTTGTATGAGGATTGGATTCCTCACATCTCAGTTGGATCTGAGATCAACAAGTTGGGACTTGTTATGAGGGTTGGATTCCTCATTTCTCAGTTGGATCTGAGAACTACAATTTGGATCTTGTAACCAAGAGTTGGGTCTCTCATAATTGTTTGAAGATGAAATTCAAAGATTGATCTTATGTATTCATTCAAGTTAAATAAATAAATAAAGTATTTATTCTTTTATATATATTGATTGAGAAAATGAAATAAATATTTGTTGTTTAGTTAGTTTGTGAAAACTGGAAAGTTGTCCAAAGTTTTTTGACACCGATTCACCCCCCGCTCTTAGTGTCAAGTATCCATTTCAACAATTAGGATTAGAGAAAGGTTCCTTCAGCACAATTTAAACACTGAAGGTAAATTTAGAATAAATGGGTGGACAAATTGTTATCTCCACAAATGAAGCTCCCTTATTTGATGGAACAAATTATTCATCATGGAGGGAAAATATGAAAAGATATTTGAATTCAAGAGGATTTGGAGTTTGGGATTTAGTAGTAAGTAAGCCCTGGCACTTAACTACTTCTAAGAGAAAAACAAAAACTGTGAAGGAAGCTAGAAGAAACAATACAGTAGCTTTAAAAGCAATCTAGGATGGATTGTCAGACCAAGTCAAAGAAAAGATGAGACACTACAAATCCGCTAAAGAATTATGGCTCCAACTAGAAAATTGTTATCAGAATAAAACATAAGAAGAAGAGAAATCCTATCAAAGTGAGGAACAAGAATAAGATAAAAAGGATTCCTGTCAGTATAAGGAAAAAGACTCTAATGAAGAGGATTAATACCAGAATAATGAACAAAACTCAAAGGAAGAGAATTCTTATCAAGATAAGGAAGAAGATAAAGAAAAGAAAAATTGCAATCAATTTGAAGAACATAATACAGAGAAATACATTTCCAATCAGAATGAAATGCAGGATTTGATGCAAAGCCCAGTTAACAATGAAGAAGACAAACTCATCAAGGAATTGAGGAATACCTAATTATTCACTAAATAAAAAATATTAGTTTTTAAGATTGATGTTATAACTATATTTGAAGTGATTAGTATGGAACCAGGAAATGGTCTATATATTGAAGTTACTAAGGATGTTCTTGATCATCTTGAGTCCAAAGCTATGTGCACTCTAGAAGAGTTGGAGAAATTCCAACAAAAGGATATGTTTCTACTTCAACAGTTAGACCAATCTAACCATGAAAAGTTTGAACATAGAGTTCAACTAGAAGACAAAGAAAAGGAGATCAAAAGATTGAAAACCAAAGTTACTAATCTAACATAAGAGATGGAAGAATTAAAGACACGTGACAATAAAAGAAAAGAAGCACTAAAATAATCAGAAGAATTAGTTAACAATCTAAACACTCAACTTGAGGAAATTAAAGAAAGTGAAGAAGACCTAAAGATCTAGTTAACAAGGAAATAAAAGTCTTACCACATGTTGGAATTGGAAATCATCAATTTCAAAAATATAAATGAAAGTACTAATGCATATATAATGACTCAAATTGAAGAAGCTAAGAAAAAGGAATAAGCTCAGAAGATCCAAATAACTAAAAAGGAAGAATCGTGCCAATTGTTTGAATTAGAATCCATCAACCTCAAAAGGATTCAGCTAGAATACGAGGAAGAAATCAAAAAATTGAAAACTAAAGTTTTTGATCTAACAAAAGATATGGAAGAATTGAAGACATATGACAAAACTATTAAATGAAAAGAAGTCTTGGATGACACAAAATAAATAGTCAACAATATAAAGACTCATCTTGAACATGCTAAAAAAGTGGAAGAAGCGCTTAAGATTAAGTTGACTAAAAAGGAAGAATTATGTCATATATTAAAGTTAGAAATAGTCAATATCAAACAGATGAATGAAAAGACAAATAAGATTGTCAATTTCCAAAATAGCTCAGCTATCCTAGATAATATTTGGAAGAGCCAAAGATCAATTGTTGACAAAACTAGTCTTGGATACAATAAGAAACAAAATCAGATGACAAATCTCTTAAGCCAAAATAAAATCAATAATGCACACACCTTCAATGGCTATTGATTTTCTTGTCATAGTTTTGGCCATAAAGCAATGGACTGGAAGAAAATAGAGGAAGGATATAAAAAATAAAAAAACTCAATTAGACGTTGGAGATGTAATTTTGTTGGGCACACAACAAAATCTTGTCATACAATGAGATGTTACAACTGTGATAGGTTTGGGCACAAATCCCAAAACTGCAAGAATACAAAAAGTCAATATTTGAATAAGTCATTCAAGTCAGTGACAAAACCTAATAAAATTTGGAAGAAGAAAGGATATGACAAATCTCCAAAAACACAATTAGAAAGAGAAGATCCAAAAAGCAAAATATCTCATAGAAAGATATGGAGAAGAAAATCTAAAGGAGAAAGCAAGAAAGATGTAACTACACCTGAAAATGAAGAAATTAATAATAAGAAAATGATGGGTGAAGGTCCTAATAAAGAATGTGAAATTCAATATGAAATAAATCAAGCTCAAGAAAAGGAAGTACCTATAAAGGAATATGGGACAATATGAAATTATGATGATGGCATAAGTTGTTAGCAAAAGAAAGAAAATACAAAAAGAAGTTTAAATCGGTTTTTACAAAATCAAGGGATTATTGATGCAGGAGCATCACCGACTCATCAAGTGAGCCAGCGTGGAAGCGAAGGACAGCTGGATAAGCTAGCACAAATTTTGAAAATGCTTTGGGACTGTTGCGGAAATCTTAAATGAGATCATTTAATGAAGGCGCCTTGGTATAATGTAATCAGACCTTGAGCGCCCCACTCTCGTCTGAAGTAGATGGAGGCATTTATAGTAGTTAATGCAGGTAGATAGGATTTTAATTTTAGATTTGATACCTTTCAAGTCCAAGAGGGAAAACGGATATAGACAACCTCATTGTATCATTTTAGTAATAATTCAAGGAGTAGCAAGAGAAGAGCATGAAAATAATTGTAAGAAGAACACCCATGTATAGGCATTTGAATTGATAGAAGAAAGCTTTGAATCAAATTCATGGTTTGTGTTGTTTCTCTGTGTATTGATGTTATGCTCGTGAATGTTCGCTTAATGTCATACATTTTCTTTTATATGTTGTGTATGTGATTTCATGGCTGAATTGAAGTCCGAGAGGGAGATGGAATGAGTTTCAATTGTTTCTCTATTTGAGCCAGAGAATTCCTGCAAGGAGTGCAGTTGAATTGTTCGCAAGGAGTGCATTGACAGAAGGGTTCAATTAGAGGTAGCTTTTGTTCTCATTCCCTCTAAAGTGCGGTTAGGTTCAGTGCCGTGCAAGGAGTGCGCAGGCTAAGGGAAAGCCTCAGGGTTGCAAACCTGAGTAAGGAACTGAAAGACTGTTGCTGCAGGTGTGCGCAGAGTCGAGAAACTTCAACTCTTAGTCGAGGTTGAAGGGTTGCAGCAAGGAGTGCGTGAAAAGAGTTCTCTTTTCTGAAGAGACTTGAAGTCGTGGAAAAGCTCAGGAGGAGTAGGCCTTCGAATTCATGGAAGAATAAGCGCACGGAAGCTACTATTGAAAGTCCAAGAGAAGCATCGCAGGCTTGCGAGCAGGAGGACAAGATTCATGGAGGGGAACGCAATCATTTCCCAGAATTGTCAAGGGAAGAACGGACGGTCGAAATCCTCTAAGGAGATTTCGCGAAGTTCCGAGGGCCATTGGATCTTGCGGAGGTGCAAGGAGGTTATGGAGAGAAGGTCCGAAAGGTTTAAAGCTTAGGAAGGGAAGATTCATCGATCTAGGTCACAAGGACCGTCGAATCTACATGTGGTATCGTGTATCAGGGATTCGTGAATCAAAGTTGCAAAGGATTGCATCAGGAATTGTGATATCTCGACGAGTCCAGAACAGTTCTTTGTTGAGGACGCGTGTCAGGAGACCCAGGGAAGTTGGGGCTCGGAGAATCGAGGGTTTCGAGAACAGAGAAATCTTGCCACTTGGAATCGTGATCCGTGATATCCCGACGGTGACATAACCAGTGTGGGGCCACAGGAGCTAGTGGAAGACAGGTGGCGTAATATCGGGGATCGGGAAAAGGCAAGTCCCGAATCCATCGACATTAGGATTCGCGATCCCGTGAATTCTGAAATTCTGATAGAAGTGACAAGGAGTGAAGAGACAGTTCACGCACACATCGGAGTTTATTGGCACCAGGTATCGGGAGTCGGAAAATCATAGTGCTTGACATCGCGAGTAGCGATATCCCGATAAGAAAAATCCTAACAAGGTAAAAGTCCTGACAGGGGAAGATAAAGTCAGCGTTGACTGGCCATTGGGTCTCAGGGATTCAAGAGCCCAGTGATCGATAGTGAACTTGTGAAGTCGCAAGTTCTGATCCTCCGATAAGTAAGAAAGGAGGATTCTGCCGAAGAGAATTTGTGGGGTGCAGATTTCCCGATAGGGAAATAGAAGCACCTTTGAGTTCTTCGGGCCGAGAAGAAGAAGATCCTGTGAGAGAGGACGTGCTCGAGGGTGCGGCTGCAGCAGTTTTGGTATCAGAATGGGAATATCTCTTTGCTTTCTGTAGCAGAGAAAGGAATTCGCCATGCCGCCAAGGAGAGAAAGACAGTCACATGATCCAGAAGATAGGGAGGTGAGGAGAAGAGGCAGGCAAGTAGCAAATCCAGAAATGGAGAGGCAGATGCATGATCTTCGAGCAAGACTCGAGGACATGGAGACAACGCAAAGACACGCAGCTAGTGCAGGGGATGTTAGTGATTCTGATAGAAAAGTTGAGGCTGAACGCGAGGAGGAAGTTGCAGCTGAGGATGCAACAAATGAACGCCTAATTAAAGCTATCGCACATATGCATGCAAAGGAAAAGATGGACATTCCAGTTTACGAATGAAATCTGGATGCAGAGGAGCTTCTAGATTGGATTAGAGCTATGGACACATACTTCGATTACGAAGATGTCGAAGAAGACAAGAAGGTCAAGCATGTTGTTATGTGCTTGAAAGGACATGCAGCATTATGGTGGGACGAGTTACAAGCTGACAGACGCTGCAAGGGCAAGCAGAAAATCAAGACCTGGGATCGAATGATCATGAAGATGAATGTAAAATTCATCCCTAGAGATTATCAAATTACTCTGTTCAGGAGGATGTAGAACCTGAGACAGAAGCTGATGACAGTGAAAGAATACACTGAGGAATTCTATCGAATGAACATCAGAGTAGGTCATCGGGAGAGCTATGATGAGAAGGTTGCTAGATATTTGAATGGTCTAAGATACGACATTCAGGATGAATTGAGCATGGTAACTATCTGAATGGTGGAGGATGCTTATCAGATGACTCTGAAAGCTGAGGAGAGGCTGAGCCGTAAGCAAGGTCAGTGAGGGCGAGGCAGAAGTCAGCCTAGAGGCAAAGAAGTTTCCCAGGACAAATAACATAAGCCCAAGGAGGAATGGAAGAAACCTCAATGTAAGGTTTAAAGAGGTGGAACCTCACAGTGGGGACCATACGTTGAACAGAGAGGGAAACATACAGAGCAAAGCGGAGGATATGCTGACAACAACATTTTTCCTCGTACCAGAGGTAGAGGAAGAGGAAGAGGTGGAGTAAACACATGCTTCACATGTGGAAAGAATGGGCACAAGTCTTATGAGTGTCCAGAGAAAAATAAGGATGTTGGAGAAGCTCACATCACCGAAGCACAGAGGCGGGATGTTGAGACAGAAGATGCAGAAGGCGGAAGATCGCTTATGATGCGAAAAGTCCTTTTGACACCCGAGAAGGAGGTGGAAAGTTCAATCCAAAGTACCAGACTTTTCAGAACTACTTGCAAGACCAAGGACAGGGTATGCAAGGTCATTGTAGACAGTGGTAGCACGAATAATCTTGTATCTACAGAGATGGTAGAGAAGCTGGAGCTGGAGACGACTGATCATCCAAGCCCATACAGAGTTTCGTGGCTACAGAAGGGACACCAGGTAACTGTTGCTAAACAATGCTTGGTTGAATTCAAGATAGGTGGATATAATGATAAGATCTTATGTGATGTTACTCCCATGGATGTATGTCATTTATTGTTGGGTAGACCATGGCAATATGATAGAAATGTGATTCATGATGGGAGAATGAACACATATACCCTGGAGAAGAATGGGAGAACCCATATGTTGCTTTCGATAAAGGATAAGGAAGTGAAGCCAGAAGTAAGAAACACATTACTTCTCATGAATGGGAAGGAACTTCTTACAGAGGTGAAGAAGAAGGAAGATCCACAATTCTTCATGGTCAGGAAACCAAGGATTGTCCTGACTAGAACAAGAGTGGATGATCTACCAGAAGAGATTCAGGAACTGCTGGAAGAATTCGCTGACATCATAGTGGACGAATTACCTCATTCATTGCCACCGATGAGGAGTGTGAGTCTTCATATTGACCTCATACTAGGATCCAGTTTGCCAAATAAAGATGCGTACAGATTGATGCCGCAAGAGAATGAAGAGGTCAAGAAGCAGGTCCAGGAGTTGTTGGACAAACGATTAGTCAGAGAAAGTTTGAGTCCATGTGTTGTTCCGAAAATACTCAGTCCAAAGAAAGATGGAGGCTAGAGGATGTGCACCGATTCAAGAGAGATCAACAAAATAACCATTAGATACAGGTTTCCATTGCTGAGGATGGATGATCTGATGGATTGCCTGAGTGGGGAAAAGTATTTTTCAAAGATAGATTTAAAAAGCGGATATCACCAGATTCGCATGAGAGAAGGCGATGAGTGGAAGACGACCTTCAAAACCAACGAAGGTTTGTATGAATGGCTATTCATGCCATTTGGCTTGAAAAATGCACTGAGTACCTTTATGAGGTTGATGAATGAAGTCCTGAGGGAATTCATCGGGAAGTTCGCCATTGTGTATTTGGATGACATACTGATTTACAGTAAATCCAAGGTTGAACACCTGAAGCATTTGGCCATTGTGATGAAGAGGCTACAGCAGGAGAAGTTGTTGATTAATATGAAGAAGTCCTCATTTATGAAGATAGAGTTCATTTACTTGGGTTTTGTTATTTCGGCTAATGACTTGAGGATGGATCCAGATAAAGTGGAGGTAATTAAGAATTGGCCATCACCGAGAAATGTATTCGAGGTGAGAAGTTTTCATGGTTTGGATAGTTTCTACCAGAAGTTCATCAGGAATTTTAGTGGGATTAGTGCAGGGAGGATGGATACAGTGAAGAAGTGTCATAAGTCTTTTCACTGGACAACAGAGGCTAAGAAGAGCTTCAATCTGTTGAAGCGAAAGATCACAAAACAACTTGTTTTGGTGTTGCCGGATTTCCTGAAGACATTTCAAATGAAGTGTGATGCAAGCAGATTTTCCATAAGAGCGGTCTTGACTCAAGAGGACAGACCGATTGCATATTTTAGCGAGAAGCTGAATGAGGCAAAGGTGAAATACTCCATGTACGACAAGGAATTTTATGCTATCATACAGGCACTGAAGAAGTGGAGGCATTACTTGATTCTGAAAGAATTTGTATTATACAGTGATAACCACGCATTGCAGTTTGTGGCTCAACAGGAGAAATTGAATCAGAAACATGCAAAATGGGTAGATTATATGCAAAATTTCACATTTGTGATTAAACACATTTCGGGTACTGCTAACAAAGTGGTTGATGCTCTGAGCAGGAAGTGTTTGCTGTCGCAGGAGTTCCGAGTCAAAACCTTGGGTTTTGATAATCTCAGGGACATGTATGAAGGTGATGTAGATTTTTTGGAGGCGTATGAAGCAACTGAGAATCCAGTTCTCAGAAATAGTAGTCCTTGGATAGAATACATTATCCAGGAAGGATTGTTGTTCAGAGGCAATAAACTATGTATTCCAAATTGCTCCATGAGGGAGAACTTATTGAAAGAAAAACACAGTGGAGGATTGGCAGGACATTTTGGCCATGAAAAAACATTCGCGAAGCTGAATGAGTCATAGTTTTGGCCAGGAATGTGAGCGGATGTCAAAAGATTCATTGACAGATGTAGATTTTGCCAACATTCGAAGGGGAGGAAGTAGAATGTAGTTTTTTATCAACCATTGCCCATACCAGAGAGGCCATGGGAGGCGATAAGCATGGATTTTGTATTGGGGTAGCCAAAGACACAAAGACGTGTTGATTCAATCTTTTTGGTAGTAAACAGGTTTTCTATAATGGCACATTTTATTCCATGCCAGAAAACCAGCGATGCGACCCACATCACAAATCTTTTCTTCAAAGAGGTCATTCGACTTCATGGGTTGCCGAAAAGCATAGTTTCGGACAGAGACACTAAATTCATAGGGCATTTTTGGAGGAACTTATGGAAGAAGCTGGGAACTAACTTGGAATTTAGTTCTATTTATCATCCTCAAATGGATGGGAAAATGGAAGTGGTCAACAGAAGTCTGGGAGACTTACTGAGAAGCTTGGTGACAGAGCACCACAACAGTTGGGACCACATATTGCCACAGGCAGAGTTCGCATACAATGACTCAGTGAATCGAAGTACAGGAAAAATTCCATTTCAGGTTGTCTATGGGATGCAGTTGAGAGGATTTTCTGAACTAAGGGATTCAAAACAGACTGCGACTAGCAGTGCTAGTGCAGAGGAATTCGCTGAGGCGATGAAGGAACTTCACAGCAGGGTGAAGGAGCGGTTGTTGAAATCAAACTAGGAATATAAGCACAGAGAAGATTAGCATCAGAGACAACTTCAGTTTGAAGTTGGTGATCTAGTTCTGGCACATTTGAGAAAAGAAAGGTTCCTGAGGGGAACATACAACAAATTGAAAATGAAGAAAATCGGACCATGCAAGGTCTTGAGAAAATTCGGGGAAAATGCTTATGAGATTGAGTTACCGGATGGGATCGGAATATCTCTGATATTTAATATCATAGATTTATACCCATACATAACAGGAGAAACAGAGGTTGGAGATGGGATGCCAGAGATCTAGTGGATGAAACAATTTCCAGTTGCAGAAAAGCCACAGATGGAGTGCATACTGGACAAGAGAGTGAGTAAGAAGACCAGGAGGAAAGAATACTATGAGTATCTGGTCAAATGGAAGGGCCATCCAGTGGAATATGCCAGCTGGGAGACTGAAGCTGAGATACAAAAGCATCGACAGACCATGCAGAAACTCATGGATAGGAGCCCATGAAAGTTTTCAAGTCGAGGAGTATGATGCAGGAGCATCACTGACACATCAAGCGAGCTAGCGTGGAAGCGAAGGACAGTTGTATAAGCCAGCACAAATTAAAAAAATTCTTTGGGACTATTGCACAAATCTTAAATGAGATCATTTAATGAAGGCACCTTGGTATAATGTAATCATACCTTGAGCGCCCCGCTCTCGTCTGAAGTAGATGGAGGCATTTATAGTAGTTAATGCAGGTAGATAGGATTTTAATTTTAGATTTGATAGATTTAGAGTCCAAGAGGGAAAACGGATATAGACACCCTCATTGTATCATTGTAGTAATAATTCAAGGAGCAGGAAGAGAAGAGCATGTAGAGAATTGTAAGAAGAACACCCATGTATAGGCATTTGAATTGATAGAAAAAAGCTTTGATTCAAATTCATGGTTTGTGTTGTTTCTCTATGTATTGATGTTATGCTCATGAATGTTCACTTCCTGTCATACATTTGCTTTTATATGTTGTGTATGTGATTTCATGGCTGAATTGAAGTCTGAGTGGGAGATGGAATGAGTTTCAATTGTTTCTCTATTTGAGCTAGAGAATTCCTACAAGGAGTGTAGTTGAATTGTCCGCAAGGAGTGCGTTGATAGAAGGGTTCAATTAGAGGTAGCTTTTGTTCTCATTCCCTTGAAGGTGTGGTTAGGTTCAGTGCCATGCAAGGAGTGCGCAGGCCAAGGGAAAGCCTCAAGGTTGCGAACCTGAGTAAGGAACTGAAAGACTACTGCTGCAGGTGTGCGCAGAGTCGAAAAACTTCAACTCTCAGTCGAGGTTGAAGGGTTGCCGCAAGGAGTGCGTGCAAAGAGTTATCTTTTCCTAAGAGACTTGAAGTCGTGGAAAATCTCAGGAGGAGTAGGCCTTTGAATTCATGGAATAATAAGCGCAGGGAAGCTACTATTGAAAGTCTAAGAGAAGCATCGCAGGCTTGCGAGCAGGCGAACGAAATTCGTGGAGGGGATCGTAATCGTTTCGCAGAATCGTCAAGGGAAGAATGGACGGTCGAAATCCTCTGAGGAGATTTCGCGAAGTTCCGAGGGCCATTGGATCTTTCAGAGGTGCAAGGAGGTTATGGAGAGAAGGTCCGAAAGGTTTAAAGCTCAAGAAGGGCAGAGCCGTCAATCCAAGTCACAATGACCATCAGATATACACATGATATCATGTATCGGGGATTCGTGAATCGAAATTGCAAAGGATTGCATCAGGAATTGCGATATCCCTATGATTCCAAAACAATTCTTTGTTGAGGACGCGTGTCAGGAGACCCAAGGAAGTCGGGGTTCAGAGAATCGAGGGTTTCGAGAATAGAGAAATCTTGCCGCTTGTAATCGCGATCCGTGATATCCTGACGGTGACGTAACTAGTGTGGGGCCACAGGAGCTAGTGGAAGACAGGTGGCTTAATATTGGGGATCGGGAAAAGGCAAGTTCCGAATCCATCGACATTAGGATTCATGATCCCATGAATTCTGAAATCTCGATAGAAGTGACAAGGAGTGAAGAGACAGTTCATGTGCACATCGGAATTTCGTGGCATCGGGTATCGGGAGTCGGCAAATCATAGTGCTCGACATTGCGAGTAGTGATATCCCGATAAGGAAAATCCAGACAAGGCAAAAGTCCTGACAGGGGAAGATAAAGTCAGCGTTGACTGGCCATCGAGTCTCGGGGATTCGAGAGCCCAGTGATCGATAGTGAACTTGTGAAGTCATGAGTTCCGATCCTCCGATAAGTAAAGAAAGGAGGATTCCACCGAAGAGAATTTATGGGGTGCAGATTTCCCGATAGGGAAATAGAAGAATCTTTGAGTTCTTTGGGCCGAGAAGAAGAAGATCATGTGAGAGTGGACGTGCCCGAGGGTGCGGCTGCGACAGTTTTGGTATCAGAGTGGGAATATCTCTTTTCTTTCTGTAGCAGAGAAAGGAATTCGCCATGCCGTCGAGGAGAGAAATACAGTCACCTGATCTAGAAGATAGGGAGGTGAGGAGAAGAGGCAGGCAAGTAGAAAATCCAGAAATGTAGAGGCAGATGTGTGATCTCGGAGAAAGACTTGAGGAAATGGAGACAGCATAAAGACGCACAGCTAGTGCAGGGGATGTTAGTGATTATGAGAGCGAAGTCGAGGTTGAACGCAAGGAGGAAGTTTCAGCCGAGGATGCAGCAAATGAACGCCTAATTAAAGTTATCGCACAGATGGGTGCAAAGGCAAAGATGGACATTCCAGTTTACGAGGAAAATCTGGATGCAGAGGAGCTTCTAGATTGGATTAGAGCTCTGGACACATACTTCGACTACGAAGACGTCAAAGAAGACAAGAAGGTCACGCATGTTGTTACGCGCTTGAAAGGACATGCAACATTATGGTGGGACGAGTTATAAGCTGACAGACGCTGCAAGGGAAACTAGAAAATCAAGAGCTGGGATCGAATGATCGCGAAGATGAAGGAAAAATTCATCCCCAGAGATTATCAAATTACTTTGTTCAAGAGGATGCAGAACCTGAGACAGAAGCTGATGACAGTGAAAGAATACACTGAGGAATTCTATCGACTGAACATCAGAGCAGGTCATTGGGAAAGTGATGATGAGAAGGTTTCTATATATCTGAATGGTCTAAGATACGACATTCAGGATGAATTGAGCATGGTAACCATCCGAACGGTGGAGGATGCTTATCAGATGACTCTGAAAGATGAGGAGAAGCTGAGCCTAAGCAAGGTCAGCGAGGGCGAGGCAGAAGTCAGCTTAGAGGCAAAGCAGTTGCCCAGTACAAATACCATAAGCCCAAGGAGGAATGGAAGAAACCTCAAGGTAAGGTTGAAAGAGGTGGAACCTCACAGTGGGGACCATACGTTGAACAAAGATGACAACATACAAAGCAGAGGGGAGGATATGTTGACAAAAACATTTTTCCTCGTACCAGAGGTAGAGGAAGAGGAAGAGGTGGAGTAATCACATGCTTCACATGTGGAAAGAATGGGCACAAGTCTTATGAGTGTCTAGAGAAAAAGAAGGATGCTGGAGAAGCTCACATCACCGAAGCGCAGAGACAGGATGTTGAGGTAGAAGATGCAGAAGGCGGAAGATCGCTTATGATGCGAAAAGTCCTTTTGACACCCGAGAAGGAGGTGGAAAGTTCAGTCCAAAGGACCAGACTTTTCAGAACTGCTTGCAAGACCAAGGACAGGGTATGCAAGGTCATTGTAGACAGTGGTAGCACGGATAATCTTGTATCTATAGAGATGGTAGAGAAGCTGGAGCTGGAGACAATTGATCATCCAAGCCCATACAAAGTTTCATGGCTACAGAAGGGACACCAGGTAACTGTTGCTAAACAATGCTTGGTTGAATTTAAGATAAGTGGATATAATGATAAGATCTTATGTGATGTTATTCCCATGGATGTATGTCATTTATTGCTGGGTAGACCATGGAAATATTATAGAAATGTGATTCATGATGGGAGAATGAACACATATACCCTGGAGAAGAATGGGAGAACCCATATGTTGCTTTCGATAAAGGATAAGGAAGTGAAGCCGGAAGTAAGCAACACAGTACTTCTCATGAGTGGGAAGGAACTTCTTACGGAGGTGAAGAAGAAGGAAGATCCACAATTCTTTGTGGTCAGGAAACCAAGGATTGTCTTGACTAGCACAAGAGTGGATGATCTACCAGAAGAGATTCAGGAACTGCTGGAAGAGTTCGCTGACATCATAGTGGATGAATTACCTCGTTCGTTTCCACCGATGAGGAGTGTGAGTCATTATATTGACCTCATACCAGGAGCCAGTTTTCCTAATAAATCCGCGTATAGGTTGACGCCGCAAGAGAATTAAGAGGTCAAGAAGCAGGTCCAGGAGTTGTTGGACAAAGGATTAGTCAAAGAAAGTTTGAGTCCATGTGTTGTTCCGATAGTACTCAGTCCAAAGAAATACGGAGGCTGGAGGATGTGCACCGACTCAAGAGCGATCAAAAAAATAACCATTTGATACAGATTTCCATTGCCGAGGATGGATGATCTGATGGATTGCCTGAGCGGGGCAAAGTATTTTTCAAAGATAGATTTGAAAAGAGGATATCACCAGATTCGCATGAGAGAAGGTGATGAGTGGAAGACGACCTTCAAAACCAACGAAGGTTTGTATGAATGGCTAGTCATGCTGTTTGGCTTGACAAATGCACCAAGTACCTTTATGAGGTTGATGAATGAAGTCCTGAGGGAATTCATCGGGAAGTTCTCCATTGTGTATTTGGATGACATACTGATTTACAGTAAATCCGAGGCTTAACACCTGAAGAATTTGGTCATTGTGATGAAGAGGCTACAGCAGGAGAAGCTATTGATTAATATGAAGAAGTCCTCATTTATGAAGACATAGCTCATTTACTTGGGTTTTGTTATTTCGGCTAATGAGTTGAGGATGGATCCGGATAAAGTGGAGGTAATTAAGAATTGGCCATCATCGAGAAATGTATTAGAGGTGAGAAGTTTTCATGGTTTGGCTAGTTTCTACCGGAAGTTCATCAGGAATTTCAGTGGGATTAGTGCAGCGATGATGGATACAGTGAAGAAGCGGCATAATTCTTTTCACTAGACAACAGAGGCTGAGAAGAGCTTCAATCTATTGAAGCGGAAGAACACGGAACAACCGGTTTTGGTGTTGCTGGATTTCCTGAAGACATTTCAAGTGAAGCGTGATGCAAGAGGATTTGCCATAGGAACAGTCTTGAGTTAGGAGGACAGACCGATTGCATATTTCAGTGAGAAGCTGAATGAGGCAAAGGTGAAATACTCCACATACAACAAGGAATTTTATGCTATCATACAGGCACTGAAGAAGTGGAGGCATTACTTGATTTCGAAAGAATTTGTATTGTATAGTGATAACCACACATTGCAGTTTGTGGCTCAATAGGAGAAATTGAATCAGAAACATGCAAAATTTGTGATTAAACACATTTGTGATTAAATACATTTCAGGTACTACTAACAAAGTGGCTAATGCTTTGAGAAAGAAGTGTTTGATGTCGCAGGAGTTCCGAGTCAAAACCTTGGGTTTTGATAATCTCAGGGACATGTACAAAGGTGATGTAGATTTTTCAGAGGCATATGAAGCAGATGAGAATCCAGTTCTCAGAAATAGGAGTCCTTGGATAGACTACATGATCCAGGAAGGATTGATGTTCAAAGGCAATCAACTGTGTATTCCGAATTGCTCCATGAGGGAGAACTTATTGAAAGAAAAACACAGTGGATGATTGGCAGGACATTTTGGCCATGACAAAACATTCGCGAAGCTGAATGAGTCATATTTTTGGTTGGGAATGCAAGAGGATGTCAATATATTCGTTGATAGATGTAGAGTTTTCCAGCATTCGAAGGGGAGGAAGCAGAATGCAGGTTTTTATCAGCCATTTCCCATACCAGAGAGGCTATGGGAGGCGATAAGCATGGATTTTGTATTGGGGTTGACAAAGACAAAAAGAGGTGTTGATTCAATCTTTGTGGTAGTAGACAAGTTTTCTAAAATGGCACATTTTATTCCATGCCAGAAAACCAACGATGCGACCCACATCACAAATATGTTCTTCAAAGAGGTCATTCGACTTCATGGGTTGCCAAAAAGCATAGTTTCGGACAGAGACACTAAATTCATAGGGAATTTTTGGAGGACCTTATTGAAGAATCCGGGAACTAACTTGGCGTTTAGTTCTTTTTATCATCCTCAAACGGATGGGAAAATGGAAGTGGTCAACAAAAGTCTGGGGGACTTACTGAGAAGCTTGGTGACGGAGCACCACAGCAGTTGGGACCACATATTGCCACAGGCAGAGTTCGCATACAATGACTCAGTGAATCAAAGTACAGGAAAAAGTCCATTTCATGTTGTCTATGGGATGCAATTGAGAGGATTTTCTGAACCAAGGGATTCAAAACAGACTGCGACTAGCAGTGCTAGTGCAGAGGAATTCATTGAGGCGATGAAGGAACTTCACAGCAGGGTGAAGGAGCGGTTGCTGAAATCAAACCAGGAATATAAGCATAGAGAAGATCAACATCGGAGACAACTTCGGTTTGAAGTTGGTGATCTATTTCTAGCACATTTAAGAAAAGAAAGGTTCACGAGGGGAACATACAACAAATTGAAAATGAAGAAATCGGACCATGCAAGGTCTTGAGAAAATTCGGGGAAAATGCTTATGAGATTGAGTTACCGGATGGGATCGAAATATCTTTAATATTTAATATCGCAGATTTATACCCATACAGAGCAGGAGAAACAGAGGCTGGAGATGGGATGCCAGAGATGCAGTGGATGAAACAATTGCCAATTGCAGAAAATCCATAGATGGAGTGCATACTGGACAAGAGAGTGGGTAAGAAGACCATGAGGAAAGAATACTATGAGTATCTGGTCAAATGGAAGGGCCATCCAGTGGAATATGCCAGCTGGGAGACTAACGGTGAGATACAGAAGCATGGACATACCATGCAGGAGCTCATGGACAGGAGCCCACGAAATTTTTCAAGCCGAGGAGGATGATGCAGGAGCATCACCGACTCATCAAGCGAGCCAGCGCGGAAGTGAAGGACAACTGGATAAGCTAGCACAAATTTTGAAAATGCTTTGGGACTATTGTGCAAATCTTAAATGAGATCATTTAATGAAGGCACCTTGGTATAATGTAATCAGACCTTGAGCACCTCGTTCTCATTTGAAGTAGATGGAGGCATTTATAGTAGTTAATGCAGGTAGATAGGATTTTAATTTTATATTTGATAGCTTTAGAGTCCAAGAGGGAAAACGGATATAGACACCCTCATTGTATCATTATAGTAATAATTCAAGGAGCAGGAAGAGAAGAGCATGCAGAGAATTGTAAGAAGAACACCCATGTATAGGCATTTGAATTGATAGAAGAAAGCTTTGATTCAAATTCATGGTTTGTGTTGTTTCTCTGTGTATTGATGTTATTCTCGTGAATGTTCGCTTACTGTCATACATTTTCTTTTATATGTTGTGTATGTGATTTCATGGCTGAATTGAAGTCTGAGAGGGAGATGGAATGAGGTTCAATTGTTTCTCTATTTGAGCCAAAGAATTCCTGCAAGGAGTGCAGTTGAATTGTCCACAAGGAGTGCGTTGACAGAAGGGTTCAATTAGAGGTAGCTTTTGTTCTCATTCCCTCGAAAGTGCGGTTAGGTTCAGTGTCGTGCAAGGAGTGCGCAGGCCAAGGGAAAGCCTTAGGGATGCGAACCTGAGTAAGGAACTGAAATACTGTTGCTGCAGGTGTGCGCAGAGTCAAGAAACTTCAACTCTCAATCGAGGTTGAAGGGTTGCCTCAAGGAGTGAGTGAAAAGAGTTCTCTTTTCCTAAGAGACTTGAAGTCGTGGAAAAACTCAAGAGGAGTAGGCCTTCGAATTCATGGAAGAATAAGCGCAAGGAAGCTACTATTGAAAGTCTGAGAGAAGCGTCACAGGCTTGCGAGCAGGCAGATGAGATTCATGGAGGGGAACACAATCGTTTCACATAATCGTCAAGGGAAGAACGGACGGTCAAAATCCTCTGAGGAGATTTCGCGAAGTTCCGAGGGCCGTTGGATGTTGCGGAGGTGCAAGGAGGTTACGGAGAGAAGGTCCAAAAGGTTTAAAGCTTAGGAAGGGTAGAGCTGTCGATCCAGGTCACAAGGACTGTCAGATCTACACGTGATATCATGTATCGGGGATTCGTGAATCGAAGTTGCAAAGGATTGCATCAGGAATTGCGATATTCCGACGAGTCCAGAATAGTTCTTTGTTGAGGACGTGTGTCAGGAGACCCAGGGAAGTTTGGGTTCGGAGAATCGGGGGTTTCGAGAACAGAGAAATCTTGCCACTTGGAATCGTGATCCGCGATATCCCAATGGTGACGTAACAAGAGTATGAATCTTACCGATCTTTTTGATCTACTTCTTATTCTTCTTTGATATTTCACATGAATATCAATTGGTATCAAGAAGAATACTTATTTGAACACAAAAATCTCAATCAACTGAGATAAGAAGTTACTAAATTAACAGGGGAAGAGACCTTGTCAGAAGAAAGATACCCTTTCATAAACAAAGGGGGAGAGTAGTCAAAGGCAAGGAGATAATATTGGCAAGGGGAGTTACCCAAGTTCATATTTTGGTCAACAAAATGTAGACAGACAGAGGTTGATCATAAGGGGATCAACCATTTTCCATTGATGTCAAAGGGGGAGAGTAACTTCATAGAGAAAATCATCATCATAAGGGGAGTTTGAGTATGAATTTAGTGTGTTTCCCTCAATGACAAAGGGGGATATTGTTGGACATATTGTCTTTAATAGGTTGTCATTGATGTCAACAGTCAATGTCATTGTGATGTGATGATAAGTTTTTATGATGAATTTTCATTGATAAGTTATCATTAATGAATTGTCATTGATGTCAAAAGTATAACAATTAGTAGAGAATGAAAATGCCAAACAATGTGCAGAGATTCAAGATCATAAGCAAGGACATTAATCAAAGCTCAGAAGGAAGAGTGCATTGTAGAAATGTCGTTAGGATCGAAATCCCCATAGGAAAAACCAGGACCGTTGGAGATGCAAGCGCCAGATCAAGGGCAGGGATTGATTGCAGAGAGGGAAGGGAGAATTAAACTATACGTTACTTCCAATCCCGCAATTATTCTAGATCGTCAGATCTCATTGATTCAAAGATCAATGATTGTGGTTGACCCACCAAAAATTGCACAACTTCAATTGTGGAGTTTGGGAGATGAATTAAACCACACACAAGTTACAGTTCTTCAATCCACAACGACTGTTGGATCAATTTAAGTGGAAATATAGGATAATCAAAGACGAAGACCATCCGATGTGAAGTCCCAAAGTAAATGAGGACCTTCCGATCTATTCAGAGTGCGCCGAGGTAACAATGGTCAACTTCAATGCTGACCACTTTGGGAGAAAAAGGTTGAGAACAAGTAAGATCACCTGAAGGCCAAAATCCCAAAGTAAATGTGAACTGTCCGATATGAAGAACACATCAGGAGATATAAGGACCATCAGATCATATTTAATGGAAGGACAGAGTAAGCCACAAATGTCTCGAAATAGATGTAAGTCGTCTGATCTGAGGAAACACTTCAAAAGATATATTGACCATCTGATCTATAAAGTGGAAGGATAGGATAAGAAAAGACGAAGACCAGATCCCCTAAGTCCTGAAGTAAATGAGTACCATTGGATCTAGACAATACATGATGGTAGTTGGATCATAATAGTGGTCAACTTCATCGCTAACCACTTTGGAGAAAAAGGATTCAAAACATATGAGTTCACTCGAAGGCCAACGTTCTAAAGTCACTCTCAGTCATCGAGCTGAGATACATTTCAGGAGTTAGGACAATCGTTATATCTCATAGAGGAACATGTGCCACATGAGGAGATCCATGTCAGCAAAGACATTTGGCGTAATTAGATGATGACAAGTGTCAAAGTGCAGTTGTCATTTCAGGTATGCATAAATCACAAATATAAGTGACATGTGGTAGCCACTCAGTCAGTGCCACATTAACAAGTTACGTCACTCTGGGAGTTTTGTACTTTGGGAGTTTCACCACTATAAAATACCCGAAGTCCCTAAGTTCTTAAATGAATGAGAACCATTCATTGT
>JZKD02S0003924.1:0-18552 GCA_000966675.3 Picea glauca
GAGAGGGTTTGACCTCAGTTGGGATCTTATTGTACAATTTATTGAATTGTTAGGTAAACTCGAGAATTGATTTAGAGTTTTTCTTTCGAAGAGCCCCAAATTCGATTAGATAAAAAAGATGGTATTTCCGCTCACCCCACTGTCTGATAAAATCATTTTCAAGTTCATCATATGACGGTATAGATCCAACTACTAGTCCTCGAAACCAGGTTCTTACTTTCCCTTCAAAGGTTTGAACCAAGAGCATGGAGTAAACATCTTCATATTCCGATCCAAGAATGTCATCAAATTGATCGAAAAACTTTAGGTGTTTAACTACCGTTAAATCGCCCTCTCCCGTGAACTTGGGCATGTTTTTCATGTAATTTTTTGGTAAATCATGGAGAGGGACTAGTAGAACCAGAGGATCATATCTTGCAGCAACCTTTGCAAATATCTGAAGAGGTGGTTCTTGGTCGCCTTCTCCTCCTCCTGGAACACATGCGGCAGCACCTCCTACTCCACCTCCTCCAGTCGTGGCCATTGTGGATTTAGCGGTTAAAGTTTGCGGGTTATAAGGAAATGTTTCAATAAATTGGTTATCGATGGGGAGGAAACTTGAGAAAGAGGAGCTTTGGGATGTGGACTGGTCCCTTCAGAACCAGAGGGTGAGAATATAAAAGAATCAATAGAAGTTGAGTCGAGATATATAGGATAATTGTTTGAGTTTTGAGAGCTGGGAAATCAAACCTCGAGAAGTGAGGGAGAATCAGTCTCAACGGGAAGTGAGGCAGATCTTCGTTTTCTACTAGTGTGGGAAACGACTGAGAAAGATTCGGTATTAAAAACAGGCAAAACCAAATCTGATTCATAGGATGTAACTTTATCAGTGGAGTATTTCCCATAAGGGCGTGGAATACTTGATTCACCATTTTTATATTCCGAGTCAGACTATGTAAATTTAGGTTGACAATTTTTATTTGTCGATGAGACAGTCTGTCGAAAGTATCTTCTTGATTTTAGAATTTTTTTTGGGTCGGAAAAATGCGAAATTTGTTTGTCGTCTAGATTCTTCCTGGTGTTCTTCTGGTTAAGAGACATTTTAAACAATGTGGATTCTCCAAGTGAAATATAAAGTTAGCCTTAGAAGGTTTTCAAACTTTGTTCACTATCAAAGAAGGAAAGTGTCAATGTCGTTCTTCCCAGGGAAAAAGCTTTGTTTCTCTGTTCCCTGGCAATGGCACAAAAAGGATGTTGTTCCTGAGTTTATACTTTAAGGATCTAAAGTATACCATCAAGGCATATGAAAAGACAAAGGAAGTTGAGGATAGAAAAATCAATGATAAAAAGGAAAGAACTATAGTTGGTTTCTCAACTATCTCTGTCGGAATTCCCAGTTTTCCTGAATGTTGATATCTCTCTCAATTGCTTCCCATGAACATTCTAACTCAACCCAGTTATTTGTTGTTTGTAAGATAGTGTTAAATAAATTTAGAGTGATGTTGGTTTGATCTGAAAGATCAGGTTTGATGTTAGGCTGCCTTGAAACTGGTATTGTCATGAAGGATAAAAGTAAAGGAGATACAATTCTATGTTTTCTTTTTAGGCTTCGTTATCTCTATTTCAAAATGTAAAGAGAATGATTTTAAAACACGAATTAATAGGATGACTCAATTAAAGGTCGTTTCTTATATTTGAGTTAAATTTAAAGGCAAGGAAACATGCATGATATGAGGAAAAACATAAATCTATTAACAAGGTGAGGCATCAATTTATGAGGAATCTCACGTTGTAACAAAAGACTATGAAACAAGAAAAATATTAATGAAGCATATGATATTGAATTCTAAACATTTACAGGTCTTGTATTTGCTCATAACCGATACAGAGGAAAAACTGTAAATGATTTAAATAACAAGAATAATAATTTCCACAGTAGAGGTTGTACTAAATTGTAGCCAAGCATTCATCAATTAGATATATGAAAGAAATATGAAAAGACAGGGGAACACATAACTCAGACTTGAAAAAATATGGTATCTTCAATCTTCATTTGTATTAATTCAGAGTCTCTTGAAAATTGCTTCATCACAATGTCTTTATAGAGGAAGAAAAAATCCCTATTTCAGTCTTCGCTCCTTGTATTTATGCAAGGTCATCAATACTTGATGGTTAGCAATATCCTACTTTTTAGGAGAAAAATAGTTACAAAACTGCAACCTTAATCGTTGCATGATTAAATTTTGTTTGTCTATCATTTCAATAGTATAAGCTTCCAAACGTTATGTCACTATTTAGTTGAAGTCTCTCCCTCCTTTGATGCTATACATTCAATACATTTCTCCAGAAAATAAACAAAATTTCTAGGAGGTGTTGGAAGATCCTTAGCTTCAAACAGATAAAAATTTCTTTGGACCTTTGGAAATTGGTCTTCAAAACCTTTATCGACAAACCTAATCATTTCAAACTTTAAATTGGGTTGTACCAGCCAGTTGGCATCGATTTCCTTCAACTGTGAAATTTTCGCCTGAATCTCCTTCAATCTCTCTTTGCAGTTTAACTATTGTTTCACAATGTTTATCTGCCCCAGTGGCTTAGAGCAATCATTTCTTTCAATACCTAACGCTTTCTTATCCAAAAAATCAAAGATTCCCTCACAGTCGTCTTTGATTTCTTTGACTATCTTCTTGTTTTCAGATATGTATGTTTCCCATACCTTGAGCATGATGTCTCCCCTTATCTGTTCTGTGACAGAAAGCTTTAGATTTCTCGACATCTCTATGTTTCCTAAACATGCAACTGCTTTCTGGAAGGTATTCCTTGCTTCTTTAACCTCCTTTTCTAGTAAAATAATATTATCAAGGGATTTGCTTACCTCTTGAAAGTAATTATGGATGATCTCTATTTTGGAAATCAATTTCTCCTTCTTGACTTCCATATTTGTATGTGCATCCAGCGAGAGGATCTGGAAAGCCTTTAAGTCTACAACCTGGCCTTCTATCAAATTTAACTTGTCCTGTAGTTGTTTTACGAGCTCCTTTTGTTATGTAACCTGCACCTAACTTTCTTGTATCCTCTGGTTCATTTCATCCAAGCTTTATTTGAGTGATTGAATTTCTTGCCTTTGAACAACTCTGGCCTGCTCCGAGATTTTATTCACCTCTTTTCTAATATTTTTCTTAGCATTATTTAACTGGTATTGCAATTTAGCTATTGTGTGGTTACTCTTCTTTATCCTTGTTCTCGTGTTTTCCACAATAAAAAGGTTTGTTGTTTCCATGGCTCCCATGGAGCCTACTATCTCCTTATAAAAATCCTCCTCTTCCAACTTTTGGCCATCTACCAAGACCCTATGCTTCTTCACCATACCCCCCTCTCTCATATACATATCTTGTTTTAGTACAGCCTTCCTCTTTTTGCTAAAAACATAATCAGAAGGAGGGATCTCATCTCTGGATATAGGGGTGAGATCACTAACATATATGGCTCCCATCTGTGGGAGTCCAAAGGCAGACTATAAAGGGATTAAGGAAGATATGGGAATTCCTAGCTCTATAGATCTTGTTTCTCCTATGGCCTTAGGTATATTGACATCAACAGTAGGTGATGAAGGGGTAGTGGACTTACTAGACTCGGGAGGTGTCCCGGACCTCCTCTTTGTTTTCGTCTCTGGATTTTCTATCTGTAAGGCCTCTTCATTTTGTGAAGACCTTTCAGTCTCCTATGGAATTTCTTCAGGATTTAATTTATCCTATGTTTCTTTTCCGAATCCTGGAGGAGTATCTTCTTGTTCCTAAGGAAGGGTGATTGCTTCACCTTGTAGTACTTTGGGCAGACCACTCTGTCTATGCTTTTGGAAGGCCTGAAAACTAGCTTGCAAGTCGGATGGTAGTGTCTGTACCCTCTCTAACACCTCCTCATAAGTCCTAGTCACTTTGAACAGTGTCATCACAATGGGGACTTCTCATGTTCATAAGCCTTCATATTACAGTGGGCCATGTGTTTTCCCACTAACTAGTAAGGGTCGTGCTTCCTGTGTTTGAGGTATACCAATTTGACCTCCTCCAGTGCTACCACTTCAACTTTGGAATGACCCAAGTTGAGTAGTGATAATTTCCCAATCTTAATGGGAAAAACCAGCCAAGACTTCTTTTGAGTTGTCTTTAATTCTATCCCAATTCCACATGTTACTATTTGATGAGATACCTCCTTGCACACCAGTCTGTCAGGGAGGAATTTTGGGAGAGCATGTGGAGGGATTGAACATTCGAAAAATCTGATGTAGGAGAAATTCTCCTCTATAAACCAGTCAGCAACTTCCCTAAGGCATCCTATGGCCAACTCTGAAATGCAGGGAGGTGCACAGCCATACAGCATATGATGTAGTGGTATCACCATGAAATGAAAGATTTCATAGAATGAGTCCTTGGTGTTTTCTTCCCAAAGTTTAGAATGATATTCATGAATAGGTACCGGGTAAGTCGGATTCCAACTCCAATTCATCAAAGGGAAAGGAGTTGTGAAGCATATAGCATCCATGATGTATGTAGACATATAAAAGGCTACTGCTCAGCCTTTGGATCTTGCAGTCTAATATTCCATGACCTCTTTCACTATGTTATCAGATAAAATCTTATCCCAATTGAAGTTGTAACCTTCTACTTCCTCGTGCAAAAGAGGTACCCATTCTGCAAGGAAATGGGTAGGACTTTTATTCCTGAAAAGTATACATAACATCATCGCCACATAGACCATATATTCATTTAAAGAGGTTGTGGCATAAATACCATGGGTGTCAGCCCTGAATTTTGCTTCATGTATCCACCAGTGTTTGATTATTCCAGGATATGTTTGGTCTGACTCAAAACATGATTTCCTTTGAAAATCACTCACGAAATCTTTATTATAAATATACTTGGGACTGGGAGATAGTTTATACATTACTTGTATATGCTCTGGTCTGAAAGAGCCAATGACGACCCCTCGGCTGTCCAGAATGATTCTCGTTTGCACGTGTCTTCTCTCTAAGGCCCAACTGATCATGTCATTATAAGTCATGAATCGCGGCCGTGTAGCTACTTTGTGAAGCTCAGACTATGCTATGTCTTGGATTTTTTTGTCGACAACATGAGGGAAATTATTAATTTCATAATCCAGAGTTTCGAAAATCTGCCTCTAGGATTTGATGGTATAGATGGCATGCGGTATTGTATCAGATACAACGTCTCCATATGGACGTGAGCTTTCTGCAACTTCTTCACTTTTCTTGGGTGCCTACTTAGGTGCCATAATGTTTTCACTGGACCATAAACCTGTTTACAGAGAAAATGTGTATAAAACTAGATAAATGTGATTTGCTACAAATGTAAAGGATAAGAATGAAGTTTGAAACACAGGACCTTTATTAACCCTTAATTTATCTTATGATGAGCGTACTGATACAAGCAATGAAAAATTAATGCTTTAATGGAAACATATGCCTGGAGATACGCTTTCACGTCAAAAAATATCTTCATTTATCTGTTATTAATACCATCGTATATCGACAATTTCAAAACTGGAATTTCAAAAATCATTGCCTTCCTCAATTCCCGAAATGAAAAAAGAAGCGTAGTTATCACTAATCATGTTTTGAAAACAATATAACCTTAATCTTAGACTTTGTTTAAAGAAAAGGTGATTTCATGTTTCAGAACTTAGGGGATCCTATTGTGAGGAGATATGTCATAAGAAAACCCGAGATCATGAAATTGCGATGGGATTAGTGAGGCACTAATCAATCATATTAAAGCTTTAATTAATAAATATCAGTGAATAATTATTTTTTACTTTTAATTTTTAGAAAATCAAGGATCGAGAGTTTGAAGGTTGAGAGTTCGAAAATGCTTTAGTAGAAAGAAACCTGAATCACGAAAGACAAAGTGAAATATGATTGCGTTTAGAAGTTTAATTCATTATGGATTCAAGAGTACTTTGTGGAAAGCAACGGAAAATGTAACATTTGTTTCTTCCCCCCTTTTTATTTTTATTTTTTAATATGTTAAACAGTTTTGAGATTTCGGCACCGAGAAAATGGTATGGTTTAAGATCATACCTCGAGAAAAACTGAATTTCGAAACCCGAAAAGGAAAGAAATACTCTGCCTCCATTATTTTTTTAGTCTAATAGCGTATCCAAGACTTAGGAAAAGATGAAGCTTCAATTTTAAAGATTAGAAAAAATTAAACTGCATGACAATATAACCCAGTGCCATGACCTAACACTTCTCTCCAAAGTCATTTTTTCATTTCATTTATCAAGGATTCCCACATGCTAAGCTTCAAATTTCCCGACACACGATTTTATGAAGTCGCCCACCCAGATCAACGATTGGATCTTCCTTAAAATTGGTGGCCAGGATGATTCCTTGAAGGCCCCAAGTCGCCAGCTCTACACGATGGGATCCAACCTTCTTTCTTGGACCCATTCACCATGTGACCAGGGGCTATGAACATGGACCCAAACTTCCCAAGGTGTTTCAGGATTTTGCATTTCGGGATTTTTCACTCCTCTTAATCTCCAATGTCCCGATCGACAAAACTGTGAAATCGTTTATCTGCTGCCACGTGCTCCGCTAGTTGGAAAACTTAGATATTTCCTTTAATTGTGGGACCATATACCATTGGAACTCCTAGGAAGGCTTCCCCTTTGTCCTAGATCCTGCACCGCATGTCCTCCCTGATGGATGGACCAGATCTATTTGTGACTTCATCCATTGGGAATAAGCCCTTGCCTCATTTCAAAACTTTCGATAGTCATTTCTATGAAACTTTGGATAATGTCCACCTGTCTCCTCAATATCTACAGCCCAGATTAATTCTTTGCTTGACCTTTGATATCGGGCCTCTTCCCTGACACTAACCTTTAGGCAACTTCACGGCCCTGACTACCCGATGCCTGTCGATCTGCTCCATCAATGGATCCTCATCATTGAAAACTAAATTCGTCCACCTGCTTGTATTTTGAGCCCAAAATGAACTTTTCTGTGTGCAACACTTGGACACTTCTTACACAGGCCGCGGACTTGGATACCCTTTTTCCCATGACAAGTATTGGTGATAACAAGGAGGATTTCAACATTGGATAAGAGGATCTCATGAGCAGGAGGTCATGATTTTCCCAGCAGTGGATTATGATGCAGGAGAATCGCCACACCTCAGCAACGCACCATCATTCCAGCACATCAACGCACATTTCAAAGAAAGGGAGAGGCATTGACCCTCCCATTTTTTAAATTTGAAATCTAATCCCATGTGGATTTTTGTTGTAAGGTTGTAAGGACCAAGACATACCATTGTAAAGGTAGTGGATAGGGTTGCCTATAGAAGGTCTAGATCGTAGTCAGATCTGGATCAAAATTTATGTAATGATCCGTAGGAAGTATGGTGTCATAACTGAGACAGTGGTAGCACTAAGACGGTGGAGAGGATAAGATCATAGATCCCTTGTTTTGAAGAGAGAGGGAGAGAGATCTTTTTATAAAGGTTGGATAGGATAAGCAGAACTCAAGAGAGGTATGATAGAAGAATCACAACTTGAGATAGAGTTAGGTTAGGAGAGTTAGAGAGACTCGGACTCTGTTGAAGTCCAATTTTTGTAAACATCTGTATAAACACACATAGATAATAGAAAAGGATTTTTTCCTGCATACAGTGTGTTTATGTATTTGGGTTCATTATTATGCTTTTATATGTCATTCATGTTCTGAATGTATGAACTGGTGAAGTATTGCATGAGTTTCATTTTTTTCTTTCTTTGAGTTCTCGAGTGCAAGGAGTACACATAGTCCATAACGAGTGCATTGACAGAGGTGATTTAACCTCAGAGAAGCTCAGAAGAGATATCGTTGAACCTTCATCAGCAGAAGTGCAAGGAGTTTACAGAAATAACTATGTGTTGAGTTCGTAAAGAGAGAGTTATTGAACACTTTGTAAGGGATAATATATATAAGGTGTGAATCAAGCAAGGAGAATGCTAGGAGGGTGAGAAGAATTTATTTTCAAGAAATCCTTCAGATTTGAGTTTGATGAAATCCTAGAAATGCAAGGAGTGCGTGGGAGATCGAAATATTCGAGGAGATCAAGCTCAAAAGGGATAGTGAAAGGAATGCGTAGAATATGGACTTATGATAAATTCTAAAGATTAGAAGAGATAACTCTTTTAGAAGCACAAGTGAGACGCAGATTAGTTGGGCTCACAGGAGGAAATTCAAAGGTCGAAACCTTTGAACACTGAAAAAATATTCCAAGGTGGAAGAAGTCAAAATCTCAGGAGGAGGAGTGACAGAAACCATCTGATCAATTGTGGAATGGAGCCTGGACCATTAGATCAACGTCCAGTGAACAAAGGAAGTGCAAAGGAGAAGAACAGATCCCATCCGTTGGATCTGAGTGTAGAGGATCAACAATCGTTGGATCCAGATGGAAGTGCACAAACCTTAACATTGTGTACATGCAGGAGGGTGGACATGCTAAAAGTCCTGAAGTCATCTGGGATCGCCCATCATCTGGGAGGATGCATGGTAGAAATCCATCAATCTTGGGTGAAAGAACTCTAGGAGGAACAAGTGCGCAGAAGTTGAAACTTTCGAAACCCGAAGACCCGAAGCGAATAGAGGTCATCAGATCAAGGAGGAGACACGTGTCAAGATATCATTTGTTTTGGGTGAAAGCACTCCAGGGGAAATGAGTGGATAGGAGTTTGAAACTCCCAAAGCCCGAATATTCAAAGTGCCAAAGAGTCGAAGGGATGAAGAGAATATGGATCGTCAAACCAAGAAGGGCAAGTGGAAAAAGATCATGAAATATGGGTGAAAACACTCTGGGAGAACATGAAGGATGGAATTTTGAGATCTTCGAAGCCTGAACAGTCCAAGTAGATGGGAATCATTGATTTGGTTTAGACAGGTGTCACCAGATCATGAACTTTGGGGATCGTACTATGGGGTCTCTGAGAAGTTTTTTTTCAGAATATCCCAAAGCGTTGAAGCCCAAAGCATCCAAGGTCATAGATCCCAAAGGGATCGTTGATATGCAAGGGGATACGTGGAAGATGGAGATTCATTCTGTTGGATAATCATTGGATCAGGGAAAACATGTGTTAGAAGATCTAACACTCCGTAAGGATTCACTTCGGAGGTTTTTGTTTGTTAATATTTGAGAATCTCGAAGGCCGAAGTCTCGAAAACGATGAGATTCGTCGATGTGAAGGTGGACACGCAATGCCAGATCTATATCTCCAGAGGAAAGCGAAGGAGGAAAAGGTCCAAAGACCTAGAGAAGATCTCGATCATTGATGGAGGAGGGATTGAAAGGACCATCAATCTGGTTGAGAAGGCCAAAGTCCCAAAGCAGGAGCAGAGTCATTGATTGGGGAGGACACGTGGAAAAATAATTTCCATTTCGGAGAAATATATTCGGAAGAAATGAGAGTTTGAAATTTTAGATTCTCGAAGGCTAGACTCGTGGAGGAGATCGCGGCCATAGATTAAGGTGGGAAGGTGTCGATAGATCTTCTACTCTGGAATATTGTCACACAGGGAAAAGAAAAGTTTGAGATTTGGAACTCCCAAAGGCTGGAAAGCCAGAATCATCCACAGCCATTGATTTGGAAGGGAGCTATGTGTCGACAGATCATGGAGATCTGGGATTGTACATGGAAGGAGGAAGAAGAAGGCAGGAAAGGGGATTCGATAGCAGTCGTTGATCATGGATCATCGTCAAAAGTGAGATATCGACGAATGGGAAGGATTACGGGGCCAGGACATGCTCGGACATTAATTTTCCTAAAGAGGGCCACAATTTCAACCACGGTTTTAACAAAGGGATACGTGGTAGTTGGAGGTGAATTGTGGGGTGAAAAGAAGATTGGTCCAAAACAACTCTTTCCCGCGCCCGCAATCATGCTTTTGTGCAAGTTCATAGCCCAGGGGCATATGTAGGAAGGGGCTAGTGAAAAGGATCTAGCGCCCACAAATTGAAGTGTGTGCAAACAAAGGGTGCGGGTATCACGGGACCTGAACCTAAGGGAGAAAATGGGCCTATGTATAATTTTTTTTGGGTTCAATCAAGATCCTGAAGAGTCGATCCAACTCATAATAAAGAAACATCCTAGACCGGGAGGTCGCAGAACCCCAAGAGGGGAGGGGGGTTGCATCAGGTGGTATCAAAGCCATAATTTTGCTTGCAGATAGCAGGCAAAGGGAAAGACGGTGACAGGAGATACTCTTATACCAGGTGGTATCAGAGCTGATTTTCATCTATAGATTTCAGGCGAAAGAGAAAGAGGAGGAGGTCGTTATTTTGTTTGCAAATAGAAAACAAGAGAGATACGGTGAAAGGAGGTGATCTGGTAACATTATATGATATCAGAGGTTCAAAATTTCTTGTAGACAACATGTGAAAGGAATTTAGGGTACTGGTGATCTGTGAGAAGGTTGTTGCATGTGTGCAACAGCAAAAATTTAAACATCCAGGTGAGTTGTGAGAGAATATGGAGATACTCTCGGATGTAGAGTGATCCATAGGCTTGCTAGGAGGGCAGGTAGAAAGTGGAAATGGATACTAAAGGCCATGATCATGGTCAAAGAGAAGGCCGCAAGAATATATGAAACCCAGAGATGGATATGGATCTTAATGAGATAAGAGAAAGGTTGGAACATCTAGCATTAAAGATGTAGAAAGAGGCAAAGGTACACTGGAGGTACGAATGTCCTCTAAATAGGAAGGCAAAATGGCATGTTCAAAAGTTTTTGGCTAGAAAGCAGCAACAAGAGTTGAGAAGGTGGTTGAGGGAATTAGAAAACCTCAGTGCACATTATTGAAATTTGGTTGTGCGGGATTGAATTGTGGTTGCACATTATTGAAATGTGGTGCATATTTTCATGTCATCATCTCTACTTGCACCCTCTATGTGTATGAAGTTTTTTCTCTCATCAATTCCAGTGCTCTAGAGTCCTTGTCGTCTCGACCCAATGATTTGTAAAAGTTGCAATAAGAAATATTTGGCATTGTCTTATACTTCTGCATCATTGGACAATGATATCGATCATTCCCATATGTCTTAAAAATGTCACACCATGGTCCTCCTATTCGCAAGGTGTTTGGCACCCCTACTGTCAAGTACTACGCAAAGGTTGGACATGCATTCTTATGGTGTCCTTTTGTCCTACATAACATACACCAAACAACTTCTCTCTTCTCTTTCCCCTTATTTTGGTTCAACTGAAATGTCAAATTCTCCATATCCTCTTTCATCTCTTCTATTGTTGGATCGGTCTATTGATATTGGTTTTCTTCCAGCTGTAGGTCTACTTATAGAGCCTTTTCCTGAGTTTGGAATTTATGTTGTATAAAAGGATACTTCAAGTGTGGTAATAGTGATTTCACAAATAATTGTCTATGTTGCATGTCAGTAATAGAGTATTTCAACTTCCCTTTTAGATGTTTGAACCTTTGATCAATCTCCCAAACATACTCACCTGGTTTCTTCCTGATCTCAATCATTTCATTCATGTATTGGTCTTTTGAGCTTGGCTTCTGGACTTCATTTACCAGTATCTTTTTCACCTCTGCGACAGTCTTTGGTGCTCCTTGTGGACTATTTACATCAAGGCTCATGTACCAGTCTAGCACGTGGTCTCTGAGTATTATATCTAACTACGTGACTTTTGTATCCTCGTCTGTGACCTACTTTTCTTCCTAGATATTTTCACAAATAAATAAATTCTTCTTAGGGTACTCTAATTCCTTGCCTCGAAACTCTAGTAATTTGATAGTGGAATCTACTCCTGCCATTTTGAATTGTGTTGAAATACTGCCTATGTGTAGTGTAGATAGTTGATTGTTACTTCCTGAACTTGTACCCCTAGTTGTGGGTCCTCTATTGGATCCTTGACATATTGTGCCTTTTCTACTAAAAATTGGTTGTATGAAAGTTGGTGTTCTTTCAAATGTATTAGTCGCACATGGGGTTGTAGGTTCCACTTTGACTATGATCTGGACTTGAGTTATGCCTTATGTTCTTAACCCTGAACCTTTTTTTTCCTTTCATATGTTTCACATAGGATCTCCTCAATATTCTCCATATCCCGAAGATCCTCTACCTCTTCTTCATCACTCTCCAAGCCCTCTCTGTTGGCTATGGCCCCCTTTTTTTATTCATCTTATATTGGTAAGGTCTACCGATGTGCATCTTTCCAACATTTTCAATTATTTTCTTTGGCCAGTCCTCGTCCATCATGATTGGGTCCATGGACTCCTTTTTATTCCCCTTATCCATCTCCCTGTCCATATATCAAACTCTTGTCAGTGCTTGCCCCCTTCCCCCATGCACATAGGGAAGTTTAGTTGTTTGATTCCATAGTCATCACACCTTTTTCATACAATAAAATCTTGATAGAAGTATATAGTGATTGGATGTACCTACCTCTGGGTCCCTTCTTAAAATCTTGCTCTATAGAAGTGTATGACTTCGCAGTATCAACTACAAATTTAGTGATAAACCTTACAATAATATTGTCTAACCAAAAACCTTTTGGGTGCGTAAATTTATTATTGACTTGTTGTAACTATAGGATATCCACAAAATTCCACTCTAGGTATCTGATCTGATTCGTAATATGGTTTTCCTTCAACCTCAATAACCACTACTACAACAAATGCGGGAATTTGCAGAAAAATACTTCATGCAAGTCGCTAAACACATATTTGTCGAGATATTTGTGTGGTGTAAATTTTGGCTTTCTGTTGTATTTCTAGGAAAAATCAAGTTCCTTAGTCCTTAACCATATTTAAATATCTTCCTTCATTGGATTCCATGGCATGAACATTCCCTTTTATGCTTTCATTCTCTATTATTTTCTTCCATAGATCCCTTCCACTCAATCTTTTGCAGTTTCAATTGGCAACAGAACCATTTGTTGGACTCTTGGGATGACCCAGGTTTTGATCTCAATAGGTTTCCAACAAAACCCTCAAACTATCGTCCCTCCTAGTAAACCAGAAGGAAACGCTACATACAGGGCACACAGCATAGTCTCACCTGAGATAGCTTTATGGGGTACTGCAATACTCAAGTGTTTATAGTCTAGGAAGGGACTGGGACTATTTTTTGATCTGTTTCTTCATACATTAATATTGTTCATTCATTCATCTAAATCTAGTGTTCATTCATTCATTAAAATATGCATGCATGATGTCTTAATCAATTTAATCATTCATTCTTTGACTGATAATTAACATAACAGTAAAATCATCATTCATGACACATAAATACAATATATTTATCATGGTTCACCCCCCTGGAGCTACATCCACAAATATCTATCTCTTCTACTCTTTTATTCATTCTTCTGAAAAATTTGCGTTGTGTGCATTACATCTTCAGGCTTATAATAAAAAGGAGGGTAAGTACCCTCTATGAGGCAGACTAGACCACACCAAGCTCTACATCATGTGACCTAACCCTCAAAAAATACTTTATTCAGATCAATCGTTAGGGACCTAACCTACCTAACCCCTCAAGTGGGTAGAATAATATATTTCCATATAATAAAGGTCAATATGAATAAGGCCTAGCAATAAGGAGGAATAAGTCAAGTGTAAGAAGACCTAATAGAAGCTTCCACTTCTAGAAGGATATTCCTCTAGATTGTTCTTTTGGATAGGTAGATTTATTATAAATAGGAATAAAGGGTATGAGAATTTTTGTCTTGGATATTATTGTAATAGAGCTATGCTTTGTTGGAGGTTTCCCCCTTGAAGAGGCAAGTGAACATTGCTCTTAGTAATCAAAGTTCTCTTTCTAGTGTTATTCTGGTATTATTGTGGTATTATTGTAAGTTTTAAACCTTTGAAGTAAAGAAATGCATATATATTCTTAAGAAAAACAAAAATTAATCAATGGCTCATACACATAGTACATAGAGATTTATACCAGAAACCCTTAATAGAGAGAAAACATTTCAACGCTTCATTGTATTAATTTCACCATTCACCATACAATATATATACAATTTTTTTAGGTATTCATTATATACCAAAACCATGATCCCTTAATCTGGGATTAATTTAGAAAACCTCTAAAAATAGAAAAATCCGCTAAAATGGAAAAAACGCCCCCAAAAAAAATCAGGGCATTGCCCCAAACATTGTGCATAACTAGGAGGGGGTATACCTGGCCCCCCTGGGACCCCCCTAGGAAGCGCTCGGCACACACGAAACAAAGAGCACTACTAGAGGGATATTCAAATGTGGTTGTCGAATATGACGCACCCACACACACACATGCAAATAATATAACACATACCCAACATTCTCCCACTTATTGTTTTCTTTGCATCCAAGGGTCCACAGGATTGTATAGTCAACAATCCAGGGAAGCAATGCCCATTGTTACTCTACACCAAGAGAACTTTTCTGTGCTCACAGAATTTGGCAATGAATCTACAACATTCTTCAAAGTGTCAACCTTTTTCTAGCAATACCTTCTTTTCTTCAACCATGTCTTTCACAAAGTGATATTGAACATCAATATGCTTTGCCTTCGAATGATAAGTTGGGTTCTTTTCCAGAAATATTGCACTCTAAATGTCACAATATAATCTTATTTCTTGTTGTACCAACCCAATACCTGAACACAATCTATGCAACCATACTACTTCCTTTCTTGCATGAGTGGTTGCCATGTATTCAGCTTCTATAGTTGAGAGTGCCACTACAGCCTGTCTTTTTCTCATCCAACTAATTTCTCCTTGAAATAGGTTAAGCACATACCCACTTGTAGATATTTTGTGATCCAGATCTCCAGCCCATTATGCATCAACAAAGTCATGTATGTCCACCACTTTTTCCAATCCTAGTCTTCCTTGGTAGCACAATCCATAACTAGTAGTGCCACGAAGATACCTGAAGACCCTCTTTACTGTTGTCAAATGCTCCTTCCCTAGTTTTGACATATACCTACTCAAAACTCCCACTGCATGTGCAATGTCTGGTCTATTACAGACCATTGCATAAATCAAACTGCCAACTGCACTGTCATATGGAACATGGGACATGTCCTCTTCTTCTTCTTGTGTCTTGGGACACTAATCTGTAGATAACTTTACACCTATAGGAATAGGAAACTTGACCAGTTTACTTCCATGCATATTAAACCTCTGCAATATCGTCTCAACATATTTTCTCTGATTCAACCATAGTTTCATGTGTGCACGATCTCTTTTAATCTCCATTCCCATAATGAAGTTAGCAGCACCGAGATCCTTCATGTCAAATTTGGAGGATAGTTGTGATTTCACCTCCTTGATAACATCCATGTTGTTTCCTACCAGAAACATGTCATCAACATACAACACTACATAAATGAAGTGATTACCAACCTTCTTGGAATATACACAGTGATCATCCCTGCTTCTCACAAATCTCAATCCAAGGATGTATGTGTCAAACTTTTGGTACCACATCCTAGGTGATTTCTTCAGACCATATAGTGACTTCTTTAGCTTACAGACCAGCTCTTTATTTCCCTTCACTACAAATCCTTCTATTTTCTTCATGTATATTTCTTCTTCCAGATCCCCATGTAGGAATGTTGTCTTTGCATCCATCCATTCCACTTCAAGATCAAAAGCAGCAGCAATAGATAAAATAAATCTAATAGAAATTAACTTAGCAATAGGATAAAAATTATCACAAAAGTCAATTCCCTCTACCTAGGAATAACCTTTTTCTACTAACCGAGCTTTGTATTTCTCCACTTTTCCTTCTGCATTAAACTTCTTCTTAAACAACCATTTTCTACCAACATATTTTTTTCCAGCTAGCAACTCAACTATATCCTGTGCCTCATTCTTATCCAAGGAATCCATTTATTCAACCATGGCCTTCTTCCAAAGTTTACTATCCTCTGAATTCACTACTTCCCTGACAGTTTTGGGATCATCATCAGTAATAGATAAAGAAAAATTGGAACGGAAATTAGGTGGACTATGTTAGCAATAGAAGTCACCCCTGGATTGTGGTAGAGGTAAGCTTGATACCCATCAATGTTTAGGTGGAAGTTGGTTTAAATGGGTGGTAGTCAATGGACAAAACTCAGCACTAGAATGATGTTACAACACAGAACTGGACAAGAAATGCACAGGGAAGTGAGGGCCACATTAAATTCAGTCAGTGGATTGAGTTTAAAGGCGAGCAGAGTGAAGACTTGATGAGAAAATGAGAACAATATTTCTATGGGCATCTGGCCTTCCAACAGCTTGAAGAAGATAAACTCGGGCTTGATGATGATTTCGAGCCCAGGTTTCAGACACTGAAATGTGCCCGAATGACATAGTTCCAACATCACAATGATCAAACCTACATCCCTATGCGGCCACAACAACTCGATTGGATCCTCCAGTTCTGAGCCATTCAGTGCAAGAGGGAAAAATATAACAAGGAGATCTGATTAAAACTGATCACGATGCTATTGTAATCAAACCTACATTACAACAGCACAAGAACCCTCGACTGAATCCTCCAATTCTGAGTGTCTTAACACAATGTTTACAGAGAGATGGAAAGAAACTGACTTCTATTAACTAAAAGTCTCAAATTGATTACATAACCAGACACATCCCTGGTGTTAAAACATATTACAAAAAATGGGAGCTCTTCTCAACCAAAGACCTTTACAAAAATGACATAACTCCATACTTATACTCAAAAAAATTGTTCCTACAGCAAAGGCATGCTTGATTCTTCGCATTAAAGGCTTTGTGTCTGCATGCTACCTGACAGACTGTGCATGCAGTATCCTATCAAAATGGAGTTCTATCAGACGCAATCATGTGTCAGGAAGGCTCTACAGCTGATATGACTAGCTGACAGTCCTTCCCTGTGCTTTCCATTTATGGTGGAAATTATGCTCGACCACCACCAACCAACCTTAATAATTTCTTCATCGAGATTTTGAAGGCCTGAGTCAGCACTACACCCATGAGATATGGAAGCCTCTACATTCTGCCACTTGGAGCTGAGTTGGATGCCTACAGGGATGTCTAGGCAGTGGATGTGGATGAGGGTCTGGCTTGACTATTGGTGCAATGGAAGGCTTCTCAGTGTGAGATGGCTAGGTGGAGGAGACATGGAGGCTGGGAAGAAGTTGTGGAGGTGACATAGGCGGGTGCTGAGGTGTAATGGAATAGATTTGATGTGGATAGAGGTGGCACAGGTGGCGGGATATTAGAGGGGAAGACATGACAGGTGGGATGGTGAATGGAGGATATGTGTGAGAAAGAGAAATCTATAGGGGAGTGGGGGATTTGATGGACAAAGGAGAGAGATGGAGTGAGGGACACCTACTAGTGGGACATAGTAGCCACTTGTCGACCCAGGATAGGGCACTAAAATAACATGCTCATATCGGGGTCGCGAAAAGTGGTTTGATTCCTCCCCACTTTTGGGCCCGATGTGTGTCTCTAGCTGATACGTAGCACCTCAAAAAACCACAGTTTTTTTCCCCGGCCCACTCTACCTTTTTTAATGATTGCGCATGTTGAGGCTCAGATATAGCCAGGGAATATCGATCTGAGGCACATTGATCCTAGCCATCCAGAATTGCATGCATCCTAGAACAATGTGCCAAATGGTCACATCACTTTGGTGGACTTAGGATAAGCACCATTTAGTGGGTTTTTAACCCCATTCTTCACATTTTTCCACCCAAGGGCCAAATCCAGTAAAAAATCCCCCTTGCAAAAATATGTGATAGCAAACTATACCTTTTTGGTTGACTTCTTTCCCTCACTGATCTCCTCAATACTAGGGTATGAGGTTCTTCTTCTTTTTCTTCATCTTCTTCAGATGATTCATATTTTGCATCATCCAACTCCAACTCTATTTTCTTAGGTTCTTATAGCCTTAGTAGGAATCCCTGTTTGGAAACATATTTTGCCTCTCTAAAAACAACATCTCGATTGTAAACAGTCTTCTTGGTTTCTGTGTTCCAAAGCTTATAACCTTTCACACCATCTTTATAACCAATAAAGATACATTTTTAATATTTTTTATCCAGCTTACTTCTATCTTCCTTTGGAACATGTACAAAAGCATCACAACCAAACACTCTAAGCTATTCAAGAGAGGTTTTCTTTCTATTCCATACCTCGTGTGGAGTTTTATCATCCAACATTGATGAGGGTGATCGATTGACTAGGTAACATGTTGTACCCACTACCTCTACCAAGAATTATTGTCCTAACTCAGCACCGTTGAGCATGCTCCTTGCTTCTTCCATTAGTGTCTTGTTCATCCTTTCTGAAACTCCATTCTACTGAGGTATGTATGGAGTAGTATTATTCCTTTCTATACCACACTTCTTACAGAAATCTTTGAATTCATTTCCACTGAATTATCCACCATTATCTGTCCTCGATACCTTTATTTTCTTCTCTGTTTGATTTTCTACCAGAGCCTTAAACTCTTTAAATTTATCAAACACCTCAGATTTATTTCTAAGAAAATAAATCCATGTGTTCCTTGAGAAATC
>JZKD02S0003946.1:0-27286 GCA_000966675.3 Picea glauca
ACATATGAAATATACAGAGACAGATATTTCCTGAGGAAACCCATAAAGGGTAAAAACCTCTTCTTATTTATATGATAAGTAATCTTTACATTCTGTACATTATCATACTTATGAGAACCAACTCATAATGAGGCTAAAACCTCTGTTTTGCAAGCTGCAACTTGTTGAGAACACCAACTCTTTGTTTTATCTAGCACCTACTAGAAGGAAGCACCAACTCTCTGGTTTCTCTAGCACCCACTAGAAGGAAGCACCAACTTCCTGGTTTCTCTAGCACCCACTAGAAGGAAGCACCAACTCCCTAGTTTCTCTAGCACCCACTAGAAGGAAGTGACAACTCCCTAAGTGTTCTAGCACCAACTGGATGGAAGCACCATCTTCCAGTCACACAAGCACCGACCTGTATAAGAGAGAACACCAGTTCTCCCTTGCATCACCCTGCCACCTTGATTTCTCTGGCTGCAACCAAATGGAAGCTACAACTCCCTATGTTCAAGCACCCACTTGAACCTCTGAGGACAACAATCCTCCCTAGCACCTCCCTAACACCCTGAAATATAAATCTTTGCTACTGAAACTTATTACAGTGATATAATGTTCATCAATGGCTTACCAGTCTCATCACTGTTCGGCTACACTACTCTACTCTCCTGTATCAGTGTCTCTCTGCCTGCATCTTATTACGCTTTATGATCTTCTACTCTTCTCTACAAGTGCACCTCAGCCTTCTTTTACTATCTCAGATATGCATCTATGTTCTTTGCTTCTACTGCGCCTTATGCTCTGCGTCTTATTTTGATTCTCTGAATTACGCCTCTTCTATGTATTTCAGCTCCTACCCATAGCATGCCATTTTCCGTGTGTGATTCCTCTCTCCAGCAGCCCCCATCTCTTCTTTTTTTTGCATTCTTATAGTCTTTTTGAACCTTGTGCATTCCATATGCGCAATGCTTCTACATGCTCTTCATGTTGAGTGCTCTTCCTGATCATCATTACAACTCTTCAGCTTCTCTGGTTGTTAAGCCCATGTGTCCATCATCACTAGGTGTTATGCTGAGATTCCTTAGCATGTCTAGCAGTCGAGACTCTTCATCTTCTCTTCCACAGTCAAGCTCATCCTCTCTGTTGCAGTTACAAGCTTCAACGCTCTTCCATCTATCAATCACCTCCTGAACAGTATTCATTCCATTGGCAGATGCCTTGAGATTCTTCATCTTCTCTGGCAATCACCATGAAGTCTCTTCCAGTCCTCTGGCAGAAACAATCAGTCATTTCTAGCAGTTACACTGTGAACCTCCAAAAACCTCATTAACAACTGAATCACCACTGATTGATTAACTTTGAAGAGAAACATTATCCCTTCGATCATATTCCCGAATAACCTGCACCATTGGATCATAAATGATGGGTTTTGTGCTTATTTCGCCATTTTGCAATTCGACATTTCAACATTTCGACATTCCTGTGGTGAGGCATCTCGTCTCTCCAAGTCGCAATATCTGAAATGGATATTAGCTTCATGCTACCTCCTCCCTTGAGCCTTCATCGATGTGACCATAGGTTATGACCAGTGGCCAATTCTGAACACGCATTTCACATTTCGCGTTTCAAGGATTCTGTGATGAGTCGTCTCGACTCTCCATGTCCCAACCTCCAAAATGGAGCTTGTCTCTTCAAGCTCTTCTCTACAACTCTTCGATGATGTGACCATCAGCGGTGACCAAGCGCTTATCCATACAGCTCTTTTGCAATTTTTCATTTCGGCACTTCGGGACTCCTGTGATGAAGAGTCTCGACTCTTGACTCCTCCAACTCCTGGTATCTGAAACTTTGGTCGATGTGCCTGTTTTGAGATTTTTGTTGTTTCTCATTTCGACACTTCAAGACTCCTGTGATGAAGAGTCTTGAATCTTGACTCCTCCAAATCCCGGTATTCAAAACTCCAGTTGATGTGCCTGTTTCATGATTTTCGGCGTTTCGCATTTCGGCACTTCGGGACTCCTATGATGAAGAGTCTCGACTCTTGACTCCTCCAACTCCCAGTATCCGGGACTCCGAAATGGAGACTTTGTTTCTGATACCCGAAATGGAATTTTAGCTTCTGATCTTACTATGCGATCATCGTTGTGCTGTTGTTCGTGATCTTTTCCATCAATGACAAACACACATACTTTGCACTATACATGCACCTCTGCACTATCTCTTATGGTCTTAATGATATTGCTCTGCTACGTCTTTCCAAAATACTTCTGGTGCCCGCCTGGTGCATTATACCTGTACTCAAGCCATCATCATTGTTGTACTTGCCATCAATGACAAGCATACGCTTCCTGTAAAACATGCCAACACATATTTTGTTGAAACTATATGAGAAAGCAGTTTACTCTTTGGTTTTCATCTTGTGTAGATTGTGCAGTGTTTTTTTTGATTGTCTTCTCATGTAATTTATTTATGTGAAATGTTATCTATATCAAATTAGATTTAGTCTATTCTTCACGTAATATTTTATAACATGCTTTTCTTTATGTTGTTCATTACCTTTTGGTTTAGTTTATATCTGTGATTGATCATCTATTTAAATATTTTGAGTTTACGTTTGATGCTAGATAGTTGGTAACACCATTACTCAGAATTGGAGTTTCTTTCATTCTCAGTTATTGGACATTTCAAGGTCACATGATATATAATTGTTTGTCTTTCTATTTTCATAAACTCGCTCCAGAATATGAAACATTTCCTTGAATTTCTTCAACAAGTATTATGCGTGCTTCTATCATAGGTTTTCACTTGACACAGGACAAGATGAGCTCACACAAATGCAGAGAGATGAATTTAGTTTATTACTTCCGATCAACCAAAGGTTGGTTAGTGTATTGTTTATTTAATTTGTTTATAAGCGAATGAATAGTGATTGCATTATTTAAAAATTAATTTGCTTTGTCTATTTTCGTTATATCATTTACAATCATATTCATTCATTGTTTACTAGTTTGATATTCAATATATTAGAATGAGTTTGTTTATATTTTAATCTTGTTTGGATACATTATCTTAGATAATTACTTTCACAAGGTTTTTCTCAATCCTTGTAAACTGTATATAACCATTGTACATTAACATTGTTAGTTAAGCATTTATAATTAAAGTGTTGATTGTTAGAATTGATATCTTTAGTTACTCTGCATCTTTCAGTTGTTTTAGGACCTTAGTTGGCTAATGGAGCCATAAAACCCATCAAGGTATGTCATTCCAAACTACTTGGGTTAAATAGACAACCCCAGACCGGATCTTCCCTTCTAGTTGATGGTTTGTCATAAAGGCCCATCAACAAATGGCGCTAGAAGGAGGGCATGAAATTCGTTGATGGCACGTGGAGTTCGCAAGACTCCCCCAAACAACCATTCTCCTGTCATGACACATAGTATCTTAGACACTGACATTACACTTGACCTAGCTACTACCTCAAACACCAATCCTGACATTCTCGTCAAACCAGTGACACCAATTCCTCAAGGGATTGACGTCCAAGAAATTGTTTGCTAGTCGATCATAAGAAATCAGAGTGATTTATCCTGAATTAGACAACTTGCTAGACAACTTAATAAAACCCTTGATTTCACAAATTTTCAAGAAAAACCTCAAGACACTAGTCTACCCGAAAACCCTTTAGGCGATAATATCATCGATCCTTATGAAGCACTTATCCTTGGTGCTGGGGGGAATCTAATATTCCACCATCCCCACCTGTTTCTTCTTCACCCTCTTCAGGAGAGGAATCCTCATATGAAGGAGGTTCTTCATCTGAACCATGTCAACCTTCAACTCCACCAACTCCCATGGAAAACCAAAATAATCCCTCCAGACCTTGGCTTGATCAAGATGTCATGGAAGTACCTAAACCCCAACACCCGTTGCCTAAACATATGGAGAAATTGCTACCCAAATTTGATCCATATTCGAAGCAATCAGCTAAGGATCACATCAAGAAATTTATGTTAGTTGTTAGACTCCAGAGTGTCGAACAAGAAGATGACATGTGCAGGTTATTCCCTTACACTTTTGAGGGGAATGCATCAACTTGTTATTTTGCGCAACAACCTCAAACCATCGTCTTTTTGGACAATTTTGAAACATGTTTTATAAATAAATTCAGAGATGATAAATATCCAGAAGTCTTGGTAATGGAACTCTCTAGTTTGAAAATGAACCCTAAAGAAAAAGTTAAAGATTTCAACCAGATATTCCTAACACTAAAAAAAAAAAATCTTAGTAGATTCGATGCATGTAGAAAACCTAACTGTTGCATACTATACTAAGGCTCTACATAATAACATAGTCATATGGGTTAAAATGTCCAAAAATAAAACATTATTAGAAGCCTTTGAGGAGGCAATCCTTATTGAGAAAGACATTTTGAGCTTAAAATATAGTCTAAGTAGTGAGGCTGAAACAACTTCATCTTCTAAAAAGAAAATAGAAATTCTCACCATACCTCCTCAAACTAAAAATCAGCAAGAGACATTAGACTTGGAAAGTTTGCATAAATATTTCCAGAAATTATCCAATCAAGTCGTAGACTTAAAAATATCCGTTGAGGAGGCATATACAAGTAAAGGAGGTTTTAGACCACCTTTCATAAAACTGTTTCCTCCAAACCGGCCAAACCTGACCACAGAAGGTATAAACTTTGAAGGACTACAGTATTCTTTGCAAATGATACTGGAAGCACATGATAACTCTATCTCTGCACCCCCTGAAAATCATGAAGATATAGGAGAGGAATAAAAACCTAATGAGGAGGACTCATCTCCTCCTATTTTTGGGAATTTGTCGGACAACATCTTTCAAGAAAATTTTGAAATTTTCCATCCTTATAACACTCGAAGTAAAACACAAAGCAAACCTTCACCCAAAACAAGTAGGAATGTGGTTTCAAAACAACCAAAGCAAACTGGAACAAGACAAAACTTTGCTGCTCCAGTTTTAGAATAGGATTTGGTTGAAGATCTTAAAAAACTGAGGGCGAATATATCATTTTTTGAATTCCTTAAATTTCCTCTTATCCTACAGAAAATGCTCCAAAGTAATGTTGAAAATAATAAAAAGAACGATTTTATCAGCAAGAAATCAATAGAAAGTGACCCAAATAAAACTAAAGATGTCCCCGGTAAAAAATTATCTAAAATCAGGATAAAAGGGACATATCAGAAAAAATTGTAGGAAACTTAGATAAAACTATTTCATGTACATCCATAAAGAATCAACAAAATTATGTTGTCTCTTCACAAAAAAATGTGCCTCCTTTTTTATTAACTTTCGAAATTTCCAATAGGAATGTACAAAACTATATCGTTGATTTTGGTGCCTCGTCAAATGTGATGCCTCTATCTCTGTGTCATAACATTAACGTTGAATTAAAACCTTCTGATTTAAAGATTATTTAGTTAGATCAAACTAATGTCAAATTCATTGGTGAACTTAAAAATGTGTTGATAAGATTGTCATCCAATCCAAAGGTTCACCAAGTAATTGATATTATTGTTGTTGACATTCCTGAAGTATACGGTTTATTTTTGAGTAGGGATTGGTCAGAACAGTTACACAGATATTTTTCTATGGACTAGTCTCATTTGTGGGTGCCAGAAAATGGACAACCTAACTAGATCAAAATAAACAAAGAATGTTACCTCAAGTACACTATGACAGATTTAAACGATCCAAATGAGCCTTTTACTACTACTGTAAATTCGATTGAGACACAGGGAATGAATAATTTTTTTGGTAATTTCATGACTGAAATTTCCTCTATCACCAACCCATAACAACAATCTGAAGTATCACACTACACTCAGACGACAACTCTGGCAAGTACAACAAACATTGTTGATGATGAACAGATCTGGTCCTTATATTTTGATGGATCCAAATCTCGGGAAGGGGCAAGTGTTGGCCTTGTGCTTATCGATCCCATAGGTAATAAATCATTTATTTCCTATCGATTTGAATTTGAATGTACTAACAATACAGTAGAATACAAAGCATTTATGTAGGGAATAAGGAAGGCACTGGATATGGACGTACAAAAATTGGTAGTATTCAGTGACTCGAAAATTGTAGTCAAGAAGGTAAGAAATGCAATACATTTTTTATCACCGCATTTGAAAAACTACCAATCTAAGGTATGGAGTTTAATACATAAATTTATCACTTTCAATATAAAGTCCATTCCTAGTCGAGTAATTAGGAAGATGATTTATTAGCTATTGTTGCCTCTAAATTGTTTCATGTTGAAGCTCTTTCTCCTAATGCATTCTCAGTTGAATTGTTATTCAGGCCATCGATTCCTGACAAAATTGGAGAGAATTGGAGAGTGTTTGATGAAGAACAACAGATCATCAATTTTTTGCATATGGAAGACACCTTCCAAGATGCAGTAATCGATGAAAGGACTCATAACGAAAACCTCTGAGATTTCACAGTAACATTCGATCCTCGGTCTGCAGAATTGTCATCTGACCTAGTAAACTCTATCCCCAAATTTGTTGTTAGATTAGAAAAAAATTATTATCTACATGACAATTTTAGAGGGGTAGTCAATTGCAAAAAAAATAGTTCCTCATTACTATATGAAACTGTAAATTTAGGAACGCAAGATAATCCTCAAAATATCAATTTGGGAAGACTAGGGTGTTTTGAAAAAGAAAAGTATGCTTTTATAAAATTGTTCAAAGAATTCAAAGATGTGTTTGCTTGGATGTATGACGATCTAAAATTTTTTTACCCAAACATAATACAACATGTAATTCCTATAAATCCCCAAACCCAACCTTTTCAACAAAAATTGAGAAAAATGAATCCTAAATTGGAACCCACCGTAAAAAGGGAACTAAATAAATTACTCACTACCAATATCATTTTTCCAGTCCAGTATACTCAATGGGTATCCAACTTAGTCCCAATAAGGAAGAAAAATGGAGAAATTTGACTTTGTGTCGACTTTCACAATTTAAACCGAGCCTCTGACAAAGATAATTACCTCATTCCTCCAATGGAAAAAATTATTCAACAAGAATATGGTTCTGAAAGACCATTTTTATTAGATGGTTTCTCAGGATATAACTAGGTACTTATGTCTCCATCAGATCAGCTGAAAACCACATTTTGTACCCCATGGGGCACCTACGCCTACAAAAAAATGTCTTTCAGATTAATAAATATCGGTGCCACTTTCCAGAGGGAAATGGACATTACTTTATGTGGAATTATCAATCAATCAATTGTGGTCTACCTAGATGATGTCACTATATTTTCCAAGAACCTGAAAGATCAGCTGTCACATCTTAGGGCTGTGTTAGAACGATGTCGCAAGTTCGTCATTTCAATCAATCCTAAAAAATTAGTCTTTGTAGTAGAACAATAGAAATTTATTGGGTTTAATGTCTCTAAATATGGAATGATAATTGATCCTAAAATAACCCAATCCATCGCTAACCTTCCCCCACCTTCTTCCAAAAAGGCCATGCAATCATTTTTGGGTAAAATTAATTTTGTAAGACGATTTGTTCCGAGTTTTTCTGATATGCTTATACCTCTACAAAATCTGATAAAAAAGGATGTCTTGTACAAATGGGGATCACAAGAGAATCAATATTTCAATTGCACTAGAAAATCTATCACCGAAGCACCTTCCTTGATGAGTCCTGATTTTTCCCAGGATTTCACATGATATGCCTTTGCATCTGACAGATCTTATGTTGTTGTTCTCACACAGAAGAATGTTGAAAACAACGAGATACCTATTTCATTTATGAGCTTTTCCTTTAAAGTAGAAGAAATAAATTACCATGTGGTAGATCAGCGGGAATATGTTGTTTTCAAAGAAGTTAAACATTTTAGGTCTTACCTTTTAGAATCCAGGACAATAATTGTTGTTCCTTACCCTTCTATAAGAAATCTATTAATGCAAAAAGAGCTAGGAGAGAAAAGGGAAAATTATATGACATCACTTCAGGAATATGATCTCGAAATAATACCTGCATAAATCGTTAGAGGTCAAGGACTTTGTAAATTGGTAGTTGATTCAGTTGAAAAGCTTGAAAATAAAATAACTACATCAACTGCAAATCAGCATAACGTAACACAAATCTGTTGTACACAAACTGTGCCCAATTCATGGTATGATAATATTAGATTTTATTTGGTGCACGGAATTTCTCCTCGTAACCTTGATCCAAAAAATAGAAGAGCACTAAGGATTAAATATGCATCTTTCCAATTAATTAATGATATATTATTCTGAAAGAATTTTGACTGTGTTTTTCTACGTTGCTTAGAAAAGGAGGAATCTGAAAGGGTGTTGGCTGGAATTCATTCTGACGATGTCGAGGGTCATTTTGGTGGAGATACCACTGCCCACAAAGTACTAAGGGCTGGATACTATTGGCCTACCTTGTTTAAGGAAACTCACACTTTGTCCCACAAATGTATAATCTGTCAAAAGGTTGCAGGACGGGTGAAAAAAGTTGTTTGTAGCCTGTCATGGTAGACACACCTTTTCAGTAGTGGGGCCTAGATATTATAGGACTGATTAATTCCCCTTCCTCATAGCAGCACAAGTAAATTCTCACGACAAAATATTATTTTACGAGATGGTATGAATCCTTACCATTAAAAGTAGTCAATATGAATCAGGTAGTTTTGTTTCTAAATTCTCATATTATCACTCGATTCAGAATTCCTGAATGTTTGGTTTTTGACAATGATTCTTATTTTTCTTCCCTGGATATGAATGTTTTTGCTTTAGAAAAAGGGATTAAACTAAAATACGTTTCCATCTATTACCCTCAAGGGAACGGTTTGGTTGAATCAACAAATAAGAATTTGATCACGATAATGAAGAGAACAGTGTCAGAAAACCACAAAAATTCTCACAATGCATTGTACAAGGAACTTTGGGCTGATAGAGTCACTCCAAAATATTCCATTGGTAATTCTCCTTTCTTCCTCATTTATAGAAGGGAATCCATCCTTCCTCCACATGGATTTCTTCCTTCTCTACAATTGTTGCAGAAAGTTCAAGAAGAGGAATGTCCTCCTCTAGAAAATCGGATGAATACTTTATTCAAATTGGAAGAAGTAAGAACACAAGAAAAAAAGAAATTGGATCAACATCAACATATTGTAAAGATTTGGTTCGATGCAAGCTCATCCTCAGAAAGGAATTTTAATGTATGGGATTTTGTCCTCAAATGGGACAAAGCGCACGAGAATAAAGGAGAACATACCAAGTTCCAAGACCTGTGGTTGGGGCCTTTTTTCATTTCTGAAAAATTGAGTCCTAGTTCCTTTCGTTTGCACAACTTAGATGGATAGCCAGACACTTTTCCAGTGAATGGCCAGTCTCTCAAGAAATAATTCACCTGATAAAATCAAAATTACCCCTTTTGTAAATATTTTTAGCTTGCATGTTCTTTTGTTTTTATTTTTATTTTGGTTTTTATTCATTATTGAATGGAATTGGATCTTTCATTAGCAGCATTTGATAACAATTCAAAGCATCTTCACATTAAGTTCTAAACTCAGATCAGTTACGGTAAGTCTTTGTCCAATCATTGTTCCTGGTCTTCATTGATAACTCAGGGAAACACGATTATCTTTAAAAATATTCTCACGTTGTCCCTGTTTTAATGAAAAAAACTCATAGCGCTTCCCCATATTGGAGATGATTTCTTGACTTAAATATAAATGTCCAAAATATGATGAAAGTTGTCAGTTCTCAAAGAACGAAAAAATAATTCTTAAAGATCAATCCTATCATTTCCTGGTTGTGAAATCTTCAATATCACCCCGCTCTCTTGTTATCATGAAGTTTCTGAAAATATTATAAACAATTTTAGAGAGTTGGAAGCACTGTAATGTGTGGTAATTGTGTGTAAACCCACCGAGATACTGAACAAATCTGTTGGCAGCGGATAAATGCACACATGATACCAAGATAGTTTCATTGGGGTATTGAACAAGCCTGCTGGCACCAAAGCAATGATGGGTCCGAAGATCCTCAGTTATGTTTTTAAGTTGATCAGATGTCAAGATACTTTTATCATAGATGGATGACTCTTGGATGGGATAGAAGTACTAGAGTGGGTTAAATGACATCCCTTCCGAGGCTATAGATGCCTACTGGCAGTAGTGGCCTTGTCAACGGTATTGGAGTTACTTGTATAAATATTGTTACCCCTTTGATCGAAGCGAAATGTCGGATTACAATTTTTTGGACATAACTTTATCCAATAATATGACTGTGTTATTTTTCTTAGTTGATGTCAAAATGCTTGATCTGTCTTTTAATTGTTTCTAATAACTATCTGGGTTATCTATTCCCTGATATAAAGTTATGATGATGCAAAGATAACTGCTTCTCCCAGCGTGTCTCCATTGTTGGCAGCCAAATATCCATGTCAATTTTATCATTATAAAACATCTTCTTAATGGGATAAAATTTTATGTAGATGCCTCCTTCTGTTTGCAAATATTTCTATCATCTTTTGGTTTTGAAAAGATTCATTTGATTAGCTGTGTGTACGAGTTCATTTATTTTAATCTATTGTTTCTCTTGTTCAATTTCATGACTGTAAGCATGAAATTAGAACAAGATCTGGTTTGGGAACATAATACAGTTTGTGGAATTTTTAATTGGATAACACCTAAGGGCATCTAATAATTTCAAGAACCTTAAAAGTTTGAAGACCTATCATATTATGGGTTTCTCCCTTACCATTAAACCATGAGTTATCCACTTTGAGGTTATGCCTTAGGCATTCTATTCCTTGATTATTTTGATTTCCACATTACCTCATCCATGATCGCGCATCAAACAAAACTTTGGTGTACTTTGAAATATGAATCCTATCCCTACTAGTCATATCGTTGTCTCGTCGTTTTGGTACAAGAATCACAGTCCTGCCTTCAAACATTACTCCTTCATACTACAAATGCAAGCATGCATTGATTGCCTCAGGTGGTAAATTTTCATTCTGGGTTTGGAATTCATTTGACAAGGTGTTTTGTTATGTGAGTCCTCTGGTTTAGCATCCACTCAATGTTCCAAATGGTCACTATGGTGGCTTTCTCCCAAAGGCTTAGGTATCAGGTTTCCTTCGAATACACAGAGCTCATCCTCTATTTCTTGTGTTTTTTAATGCACCCCACCCTTTCTTACTCCTGTTGGTTCTTTGTGACCAAATTGATGCCCATGTGGTGAGGATCAAGACAAATGGCTCACATTCTCTTCTCTCACACGAAGACATCATGGGCAACCTCATGGCTTATGGCTGGGATGCATTCATAAAATGATTCGAGAGTTTCAACCTCAAAGTTTCTCAAGCCCTTTCCTAGCCTTTTGATGGTGCTAAGGCTAAAATTGGAGATTTACAGTTGGAAGTGACCAAAGGTTTGATTGTAGAGGCTACAAGATTTCCCCAAGAGGGAGCTCACTGGTTTAAAAACCTCAAGTTAGAAGGCATCCCTTGGAACCTACTGATGGATTCCAAGAAATCATGTTACAATGAAAAAGGTACACCGATTGTTTTACTTAAACAACGATGGCATGGTTTATTGTTGATACTTAAGCAGTTTGTTACCTGTGAGGGTAGATACGGTCTGGTCTTCCTGTATCATGTCTGTTTATTGATGGTATTTTTAGGTTTTGATTTAAATATGCATTTCTATCTACTTAGGAGCCTGCATAAAATGGCCAAATTCTACCAAAGACAAAACCTAAATACACAGTCTAGTTTGTTCCATCACGACCTGATTCAAATACTCGTGATTTCACAATTGTCTAAAGTTGGGGATAGTTGGCCAGATTTCATGTGTAGAAATGGGTTCGCCCTAACTGGAAATGTGACATATTTACCTCTACATTTTGATGAACCTTTCAGTCCTTGTCGATCAAATCCCTTTATGGAAAAACTACATGTCAATATGCAAGAAATCCCTATGTATATAACTAAAACCCATGTTGTTCTCCAAAAGTCATCCAAAGGAAAGAAACAGAGGTGTGATTTTATTCCCATAAATATTTAGAAGAGGTTTTAGATGATCTAAAGGATAAAACCCTTGTTTTTTCTAATCCTGAGCCAACTTGGGTTGATTTAAATGAACTTGAAATCAAGAAACAGGTTAGGTGAAAGATACAGAGAGGTCCAGACATCAATTTTAAAAATAAAAGACCTGGTTGACTCATATCCCAAACACTAATAAATCGACATCGTGATCATGAGAAATGTATTCCTGTTATTGAGGTCGATGACTAGATCATTGGGAAAGATATCGATGTCGATACATCACAGTTCGAGTTTGTATCGAATATACCCCCTTTCTTAAAGAAACGTGAAGGTTTTTTAGGCATTCAACATGATCTAAAATGAATCATGGAACATGATAAATTACCCTCTACAGAGAAGACTCGGCCTTTTCCTAGGATAGAACCAGTGCATTGCGAGAATTGTTGCGATTGTATCAAGAGGTATTATCAAGATGTCCCCTACCTACAGGCTCAATTGAACCAAATGGTCACTCGTAATTCAGTGCTTGAATGGGAGAACAACGAGCTCAAAGCCTGTGTTTGATCAAACACACACATGGCTAACAAGCGTATTAAGCGATCTGGAAATGTGATCATTAAAAATTCAACCAATTTCAATACCATTATAAATTCAAACATGCCTGATGCCTCTCTTTCGAATTTCTGAATTGGTAAATATTTTGTTTGTATTTATGAATTGATTATGTTTGATAAATGATAGGTAGATTCATTTTGATTATATTTTTATTATTTTAGACTAGCTACAAAACCAAAAGATTTCATAGCTTGTCTTTTGAAATTATTTGTTTTGATTATTTTCTAATTTTGATTTAATTTTAGGTGAGCTACAGATTGATGTCCTATGATTAAGGAAAGGAATCATGGGTTGAGCATTTAGTGGAATAGTAATTTCCTATTTTGAAAAACAATGTTTATTAATATAAATCTTTTTTATTAAAAGACTCCAACAGGATTATCTTTTTGTTACTTTATTTTAGTAAAAAACTTATTTTAATAGATCTACCTCTATCTTGCATGATAGGAGGTAACAAATCAGAAACATGTTTAAATAGTTATGTTTCCTGGTGATTAAGGGCAATTCTTCCTAGACCATATGATGAACATATTTTGTTGAAACTATATGAGAAAGAAGTTTACTCTTTGGCTTTCGTCCTGTGTAGACTGTGCAATGTTTTTTTCATTGTCTTCTCATGTAATTTTTTGATGTGAAATGTTATCTGTGTTGAATTAGCTTTACTCTGTTCTTCATGTTATTTTATATCATGCTTTTCTTTATGTTGTTCATTATCTTTTGGTTTATTTTATATCTATGATTGATCATCTATTTAAATATTTTGAGTTTATGTCTGATGCTAGATAGTTGGTAACACCATTACCGAGAATTGGAGTTTCTTTCATTCTCAGTTATTGGAAATTTCAAGGTCACGTGATATATAATTATTTGTCTTTTTTTTGTCATAAACGTGCTCCAGAATGTGAAACATTTCCTTGAGTTTCTTCAGGAAGTATTATGCTTTCTTTTGTCATAGGTTTTCACTTGACATGGGACAAGAGGAGCTCACACAAATGTAGAGAGGTGAATTTAGTTTATTACTGTTGATCAAATAGAGGTTTTTTAGTGTATTATTTATTTAATTTATTTATATGTGAATGAATAACGATTGCATTATTTAAACGTTAATTTGCTTTGTCTATTTTTGTTATATCATTTACAATCATATTCATTCATTGTTTACTAGTTTGATATTCAAAGTATTAGAATGAGCTTGTTTATATTTTAATCTTGTTTAGATACATTATCTTAAATAATTACTTTCACAAGGTTTTTCTCAAACCTTGTACACTGTATATAACCATTGTACATTAACATTGTTAGTTAAGCATTTGTAATTAAAGTGTTGATTGTTAGAATTGATATCTTTAGTTATTTCACATCTTTCAATTTTTTTAGGACCTTAATTGGCTAACGGATCCATAAAACCCGTCAGGGTAGATCACTCCAAATGTCTTGGGTTAAATAGACAACCCTGGACAGGATCTTCCCTTCTCGTTGACAGTTTGTCATAAATTCCCTTCAACATGTTCTTGTGCATTGAAAAATGACAAAGGTAGAAAATTTTTCATTTCACACATTAGATGAGGAATTTATCTCTTCCAATACTTTATATCTTGTTTATAGATTTATTTATATGTAAAACATATACAAGTGATGCAAGAAAATCATGATATTTAACGGAAATAAACAATATAGTACATAAGTACAATTACTAAAAAAAATGTCAAATACAAGTTCTAGAATGAATTCAACAAACACTTTATGCATGCAAAATGTCGTTACTTACCTCATGTATTTTCCAAGATCATATATAACTTGTTTGACATTGTTTTCGAAGTTGTCTGGGAGAGATAGAGGTAGAACATACTATAACAATAAAATTGTTTCATTATTTGTTCCCAAAAGCACACAAAACGTACACCAACACCATGAAGTATACAAATATAGCAATATATAAACCAGAATAGTGACCTTAATGAAGACATGTTAATCATGCATTTTTAACCCCCCAAAATCACCTTTCTTTGTTAAGATATTCTTTATGTTCGAACAAAATCCTATGGGAAATTTAATTTTTCGTATGACTTCTTTTACAACATTTCTTTGCTACTCCGTCAATAACCATGGAAGAGAGCTTATATTAATTTGGTCTCCATATTCATTTAATTCAATGACATCTTTCATTGCATGATTGGCTTCTTGAATGTCACTGCAAATTTTGACAATTTTTTCTTTGTCACTCCTTCCATCAAATATTTGCCATAGTTTTTCAGCTACATTCTTTCTGATATTCATTGTATAAAACAAATGAACAATTTTTTGGTGCTCATAGTAGGGAAACCTACTGAATTGTTTGGGATAACTTTTCATTCCTCGTGGAATCCCATTAACACGTTCATGATCATGACCATCATGAATCATAGTTAAAGAAATTACAAAAATCATTGTCAATTACAGTAAATTATCAAAACACACTATAAATAAATAAATTAAAAAACATTTCACATTTGATGAGCATAGATAGACAATTTGATCCGTACCTCTAAGATTTCTATTATATTGCAACTTCCATAAGTAAGGTGTCATTCTCTGTGATTTTAATTCAGTCTCTTCTTTCACATTGAAAATATGTTTTTTCGGTAGTTTTACACCTATGATTCTTAGAGAGGAAGTTCCTATACTCATCAAATGCCTCTTTTCCTAAACTTTTTGATCGATGAGATTTCATCTTAGGACCAAAAACTAGACATGCAAATTTTCCCTTTATTTGAAGACCTGCAAAAGATGGATTAATTATGTCAATTATAATATATTATATATAATGAATAATGAATTATTTTTAAAAAATGCATGATTAATATATCAACTTTATACAATTAAACACTATTAAAGTGCACGTTATAACTACATACCACAAAAATGTGTTAGTCTTGGAGCATCATGAATTGTCCATGCAAGAATTGCATGGAATTGAAATTGCCTTTTCCCTATTGATCTAGAGACATCATACATGGTGATTCCATTTCATAGCTTTAGTAGCTCATCAATAAGAGGCTCGATATATACATTCATATATTTAAATTGGTACTTACCTAATTGATTTGAACATATACAGTACATAATTATTTCAACCATTTTACATACATAAATAATATATATGAGTAAATGAAAATAAATATATGACATTATGCAACAAATATGACAAATGAGATGCTACTACATTAAAAAAACATTGTTGTAAACAAATACCTAGAACAATCATTGTCAACATTATATGCTTCATCTTTATTGACATCCATGGAGGAATCTTATTGTTGATAACAAAAACAGACCACACCGAGTAAATAGATCTCATCTCTGCAAATGGATTAACACCATACGCTACCAAAGAAATCCTAACATTATGAGGTTCTTCTTTAAAGTGTGGCTATTTTTCCTCCATGTCTCTAAATGCAGAACCATCTGTAGGCATTCAAAGGATGCCATATTCACTTCTATTTTGTGCATGGTAATCCATTAATTTTGCTAAGTTTTGGCATCTAAACAGTCATTGCAAGCGTGGAATAATGGGAATATAATGAAGAACCTTGCGAGGCACTTTTTTTGTTACTTGATTTGTTTGATATCTACTGTTATGACATTTGGGGCATTCTGTTTCAAATTCATACTATTTATAATATATAATATGATCATTGGGACATGCATCAATTGATTGATACTCTGTTCCAATATCTTTCATGATGGAAGATAAATATCAGTATGTGCAAGGTAAAATATTTTACGGTGGTAACAAATATTCATCTATCAAGATGGTACAACAAATTAAAAAAAAAAAAGGTTAATATAAAAACAAGAATTTTAACAAGTATTTCATCCATATTAATTTTACTGATGAACTAACAATAAAAAATTTAGAGAAACAAAGATAAACTTTATCATGATCATATATATATCTATGTGATCGATGTATTTGAAAAACCATTCATAACCTTCAAGTTCATTATCAACAATACATCAGAGAAAAGAGTTATGTTGGAGCCTTCATAAAGGGGTTTGTATGCCTTCTCAAGTAGAGGTAAATTGTGAACATCATCAAAGTCGTAATTTTCATGATCATCATCGTGATCCATTCTAACAGTAAATGTATCATGGTTCAATGTATTTTTACCATCATCCTCAAACATGTTATCAACATGATCATCGTCTTCCATATGATCATTAACTTGATCTTCAATATTCGTAGATATATGTTCCTCTAACGCTTGTTCTACAACCACACTCTCCATATGTGATTATTCCCTAGGAGGCCTTTCTTTTATAATTACAAAATATCAGAAGATATTAGTGTATATATAACAAATATAAAATGATACATACATTTACAAAAATGATCAAAATAAAAACATATATAATGAAAAACTTACCAATGGACAATATTCATCCCCGCCCCCGTCAACATCTCCATGTTCCCTACAATGTATTTTAGTTGTTGAGATATTTAATCTTATCCTATTAAGTCTGCTACATTGACTACAAGGACAATAACATTTCCCATCACCTTTTCTTTTCACTCCATCCCACAATCTAGCAAGTAATTTTCGATTTTGTTCTTGTGGATCAAGAATATTTTTATGTGACATTTTATTTTACCAAGCTTGAGTCACGATTATTGATCTTAAACAAATAATCTCCACACTTCAAATATTTGTAATGATAGTAAAAAATAAAATAGTTCTTGTCCTCCACAGGAAAAACAGTCCTTGTAACCTCTGCAAGTTGTTTCTAGTATAGAAAAAATGTCGGAATGTTTCTAGCCTTCCTGATTTTTATAAATAAATAGGCGTCATATTTCTGAGGACTATTCACTATTGAACGCTACTATAATAAATGAGAGGAGTAGTTGACTAATTCCATGTAAAAGGGAATTTTTCTAATGATATTTGGTGCAAGTCAGATATCTGATGCCTTCTCCATGACCATCATATATCCAACGACGTCGGGGCCAATACGAAAAAAAAAAACCCAAAAAAATTACAAATTCTAAAGGTAAAATCCTATGAAAATGAAATTTTTTTGGGTGGCATTGAAGGATGCCATCGGATTTTCGATTCAAATGTAGTTGCATTAATTCTTCTCTCTGTTTGATTCTCAACAAGAGCCTTAAACTCTTTAAACCTATCAAAGACTTAGATTTCTTCCTGAGGAAATATATCCAAGTATTTCTCAAGAATTCATATATAAAAGAGACATAGTACACATATTTTCCCAATTATGGAACCGACACAGGTCCAAACACATCATTGTGCACTAGCTGTAAAAATCCTTTTGTCCTCATTTCACCAGAGGGGAATATTACCCAATTCTTCTTCCCATATACACAATTTTCACAGAAATCAAAATCTAGAGAGGAGTTGGATATACTTTCAACCACACCTTTATCATGTAGTATTCAAAATCTCTTCTCTTTGATATGCCCCAGTCTTCGATGCCACATCATAACCTTTTCTCCAAAGATTGTAGTAGTTTTTCTTCTTCAGGTCCAATATCAGGAACAATGGAACCATTAAACCCATTACTAATAGTGCTTCCTTGCAGCTTATATAGAGTTCCAATCCAAACTCCCTTCAGCAACACTATTTCTCCTCAAACCATCCTATATGTTTCCTTTTCAAATACTGTTTTTACCCCTGCATCGTCCATTTTTCTTAAAAAAATCAATTTTTTGGCCAATATTGGGATGTGCAGAACACCAGGTAGTGTTTTAATCCTTCTCTCTATGAACCTCAACTTGATATTCCCTCTTCCTATCATTTTGGTTTTCGATTCATCACCTACGAAAAATTTACCTCCATCATACCTTTCATATTCACAGAACCACTATCTATGGGGACTCATATGAAAAGATGCACATGATTCAACTATCCATGTCTCATGATCTCCATGTGTGCTTGAAGAATTCAAGTACACATCTCCTCCTTCTTCCTTGGAGGTCTTTTCTTTTGTAGAGGGAGCACCTTCAGATCCCTTCAATTTCTCAATGATTTTGGATCTACATTGCTTCTTGAAGTGCCCTTATTTTCCACATCTCCATCATCCCTTTATAAAATTTCTGGGATATTTATATCTACCCTTATAATTATATCTCCCACTTGAGGACTTAGATCTATTTCTTTCTTGGGAGCATCCTATTGCAAATAATGCATATGTGCTTTGTCCTTCCATGTTATTCCATCTCATCTCCTCCGACAACAAAGATGAGACTACATCATTGAAACTCAAGGTAGTTGTATTACTACCTATGGACACAACCAGACTATCCCACGAGTCTGGTAAAGAGAACAGTAAATCGATACACTTATCTTCATCTAAGATTTTAATCTCAATATATAAAAACTATCTTACCACAGTATTGAAGGCGTTTAGATTCTCTATCATCGAGACTCCATCTCTCATCCTCAGGTTATAGAAATTTTTCCACATTAACAATTTATTTACCAGGGACTTAGAATAATACAAATTCCCCAAATTATCCCATAAATCCTTGGTTGTAGCTTCCCCTGACACATTCAATAATATTGAATCTGAGAGACACAATAAGATTGTTCTCTTTGCCTTCCAATCCAACTTTTTCCAATCATTTGTTGACATTACTATATGTGCAATACCTGGATCCATTGTGGCCCATTGATCTTTGTCTACCAACATATCTTTCATATTGAGCTTCCATAGCTCAAAATTTTTCCCATTAAATTTCTCGATCTCTATTTTTGAACTCCTCGTCATTTCTCTTCACCTAAATAATCAATACCACATATCTCCCATTGTAACAAGGCTTATCACAATCCTAATCCAAACCATTGATCACAAAGGCATCCCCCTGAAGCCAATAATTGCTCTGATACCCGATGTAGATTTTAACCTTGTACAATTATTTACTGCAAGAATATTTTCAATGAAAGAAAAAAAAAAGATACAATGGAAAATACACACATTACATAGAGATTTTTCCCCTGGAAACCAAAATCAGGAATACCATCATCCTCTATATTCATTCACACATACATTTTTTAAAATACAATATACATATAGGAGCCAATGACATCCAAAACCCTAATCCAATGAACTAGATTAGTCAAAAACCCTAATTCCTTGACCGAAAATAGAAAAACATTGGCCAAAAACCATGTGCCGAAAAATCACCCAAAAATGGACACGAAAACCGAAGACCACCCAAAAATGGACACCAAAACCGAGGAAATTTTGTTTTGTGCAAAGAATATAACCAATATCCAACAATTTTTCTCAACCAATAGATGGGAATGGAACCCAAACTGAGCATGTATCTAAAAGTGGAATTGTCATTTATGCTATCGTAAATCCAATCCAAATCTATGAATCCCATGAGATTCAATGCACAACCTACTATATAGTGGATCCCATAATTGGTGGTGCCCTGAACATATATGAGGATACGCTTGGCATCCTTCTAGTGTATCTCATGTAAATTATGCATGTACTTGGAAACATTCCCTACTGCATATGAGATATCCAAATGAGTGTGGGTGAGATATAGGAGGATCCCCACAAGTTTTCGATAGAAGGTGTTTTCCACCAATGGTGTATCCCCACCATTGTCAATATGTACCCCAGAAAGAAAGAGTGTGCTTATTGAATTGCAGTCATTCACATGGAATCTAACTAAGATATCCCTAACATACTTAGTCTAAGATAGCTTGATTCTTGAGGCATCCTGACTAATCTCGAGACCAAGGAAATAGTGCAGTGGATCCATTTCCATCATAGAGAACATGTCATGCAGAATGTATTTGACCACAAGAATTGTTGAAGATAAACTTCCTATGATTAGGAGGTCATCAACATATAGATATAGGATCAACAAGGAATATGAGATTCTCAACATGTATACTTTCAGATATGATTTGCATCTAACAAAATTTTGATAAAGAAAGTAGGCATCCATATTCGCATACCATGCTCTAGGAGCCTTCTTGAAGCCATAGAGTGACTTTTTTTGTTGACATACTATGGATGAGTTCTATATGAACCCCTAGGATTTCTCCATGTAAATATCAACTGAGATATCTCCACGAAGAAAGGAATTATTCAATTCCATATAGTGAACTTCCCACCCCTTGGCTACTACAATGACAAGGACCAATCGGATGGAGTCCATCTTTGCTACGGTAGTAAAGGTCTCATCATTGTCAATCTCATGGATCGACTAAAAACGTTTGACAAAAACTATTTCCTTGCATCTTCTCACCTATTTCTTTGTTTCCTTCTTGATTCTAAAAACCCATCTACATATGAAAAGCTTCATGTCTGAAGAAAGTGAAAACCAAATCCTAGGTCTGGTTCTCGAGAAAAAATTTGTACTCCTCCTACATAGTGGCTTCTTAGAAGGGATTCCATGCATCCTATGAATAGGTATCTGGGTATAAAGATAGAACCATGTCAAAATGAATGAGCATAATTGGTTTAGTAGATTCAAGTGCATGAGGAGGATCCTCAAACTGGGACCTTGTACTCCTCTAATCTAATGGATCCCACACAAGGTCACTTGTTTCCTGTAGGGTGGTCTGTGCCCACTTAGGAATTTGTTGTGGCTCATAATTTGCATGCTCATAATATTCCAAATTAAATTTGGAGCTTATATTTGAACCATGATATGAATGATTGGACTCATCATCACTGATGTCTAGTACAAGAAGTGGTGCAAAGGTCTCTGCATGTGGCTCCATTGGTGCATGCAAGGGAGTTTCCTCAAGTTGAACACTACACTGAATGAAGAGCATGTTGGTAGAGGGATCAAGTTACCTGTAAACATTCACACCATCTGGATATCCCATGAATATGCATGTGGTATTCTCCATATCTAATGCTTTCCTCTTTTCATAGGGTATACGGGCCCATGCGGATGATCCAAATATTCGAAAGTGGGTGACTTCTAATTTTCTACCACTCCGTGCCTCAAAGGGAATATGATCCTTAACAAATTTGTGAGGAGATATGTTTAGAATGTGGTTAGAACAATTAAATTACACATCCCATGGATTGGTCGGTTGATATCTTGCATGCAACATGAAAGTGACCAGCTCCTTGAGGGATATTTTAATCCTCTTCACTACTTTTTTTTGCTGCAAAGTGTAAGGTATTGTGTGTTGCAGTTGTATACCTACATCTTAACAAAGATGATGGAATTATTGGTTCACATATTCCCCCCATTATCTGTGTGGAGGATTTTTATTTGTCTCCTAGAATGAGTCTTTTCACGTTCTTTGAAGTCTTTGAGATGCTAAAACAATTTGAACTTCTACCTTAGAAAATACACCCAATTGTACCGTGAGAAATAATCAATAAATGTAAGAAGATACCTCACTTTGTTTATGAATGGGTGAGGAAAGGGTCCCATAAAATCACTATAGATGAGCCCCAAAGGAGAGGAGGCCATCCAAGCCTTCCCTTTGTCAAATTCTCTTGAGGATTTTTTCCAAGAACACATCCTTGACAAACTCCTTTGGAAAAGTGTATGTTGGGAAAGTCGACAACCATTTCCTATTTGCATAGTTACTGCATGTATTTGAAGTTTATATGGTTGAATATATTGTTCCATAATATACTATCATCATTAGCATGCATTAGTAATAAAGCAGAGTCAAATATAGCAACAAACTTACTGAAAGTATACAAAAAAGATTGGTGGTTTACCTCACCAACAAGAATCATGGAGTTTTCATGCATATCAAATATGGTTATAGAATCATGAGTGAAGTCCACCCCTTTTCCTATAGAAAAATGTGTTATATAATAAATAGAGAGAAAATTCATGGAGAGTTTTGGAAGATACAAGACGTTCTCAAAACTTTTTTGTTGGAGTTATACTCTTAGTTGGCCAATGACCCCAACTGGGGTATCATCTCCCATGAGGATGGGAGGAACCGTGCATGTAAAAATAGGAGAGAAAACATTTTATGTTGATTCCATATGGTGGGATGTGCCTCAATATAATATCTATTCATTGGGAGAAGAGTTATTGGAAATTAGTGCATGAGAGTTACCTCATTTTTTTGGTGTTTGATCTTCCGACTTCTTCTTCGTAGCTTCGTGAATATGATCCCCAAGGATATTCTTTTGAAGTATATGTTGCATCAAATCAATCTATTTCTTCATGCATGTTGATTCAAGATAATAATCATGGTTACAGTTACCACATTTCGACTTCCCTTTCTTTCCTTTTCCACCATTGGAGTCTGAGGAATCATCAAATGATTTGGATTATCCTTCCTTCTTTGGCTCTGCATGCACCTTTACCTTGATTTTCTACTTGGAATTTGAATTATAAGTGTTGTTTATCTCATGCATATCAAGTGCATGCGCATTGGATCCTTTGATTATCCCCATTTTCATGAGATTATATTGCTCATTTGTTAGAGATTCAATAAACTAATCTAGTGTTGTCATTTTCCAAGTTTCTCTTGAAGTGAATCTATTTTTATGGAATGATGAGATGAACATAGCATAATTTGGACGATATCCAGACAATTTTTTTCCAATATAGAAAGGATTAACTAGTTGTGTTGAGTTCATTTGTCTATACCACATCCCTTTAGATGAATAATAGAAATTCGTAAAGAATTCATGGATGTTATCAAAATTCCTCAAATCTAAGGAATTTAGTTCTACCTCAAGCATATGGCCTCTCGTTTTGTCCCATTTTCCAAAGAGATCCTCTAAAATTTCCCAAATATCATCTAGTATGGTACAAGATTCAATGTGAAACAAAAGCTCAGGGGATATAAACATGCATATGAGGTCATAGGCCTCATCCATGTGGTTGAGATACAAGTTCTTCTAGAGACAGAATATTAGCTTCACCTTTGTAGCCATGGTAATTCGGTACAAGCCTCTGCATATGAGATGATGTTGAATGTTTATCTTTCACTCAAAGTAATTATGAGGTGTGAGAAGTATCGTCGACAAGTACTCCATCCTTTATGACTGCATCTTCCTCCTGAACCTGCAAATAAAATTCTTATGTGCTTTCTCCTAGAAATCAAGGCTTTGATAACATGTGAATTTTCATGGAAACTTATCACACAAAGAGTCTAGCTAGTAGAAAAGGACACATAAATATTATGAGAGAGAAAAGAAAAAGAGAGACAATCTTGAGAGAAAGAATGAGAAAAATTGTATTCACTAATGAGAAAATAGTAAACATATGATATACTCTATGATAAAATCAATGCATCATAGTAGTGATCTAGAGAGAGCTACACACTCATTGAAAGAAACTTGAGTGAACTTCCACCTCTTCCTAGTTAAGTGGCGGCCATGCGGTCATTAGTTACCTGACTAATGACTGGTGAAGTGAGGAGAGAATAGTGCATGCACATATGTGGTGCCTTCTTGGTGATGATCCCAAGGTAAGTGTGCACACATGGTGTTGGATAGTAATTTTGGTTAAGTTTTGGGATTTGTGGTAGAATAATTCAAAGAATAAAAGACAATTAGAATATGGACCAAAGCACATGATGGGAGCATAATTTAAGGAGTCAAAGCATTTAATATAAGGATGTGCGATGGAGAAGCGTGAAAAAGGAGGAAAACAGTTATAGACCATTAGGATTTTGGGGACATTTTTTCCACTTTGTAATGGGATTATCCCTATTTTGATGTATAAATATGTAAAGGGTTTTTGGGTAGAGGGGTTGGACATATGAGAATTTATTAATGTTTTTTGGGTAATTTGTGTTGAGCGAAGGAAGAAGTTTGAGGTATGATTAAGGAGGGAATCTTGCATTGCAGCAGAATGACTAGGTAGGTTTGGGTAATGTTACTTTTGCATATTTTGTAGCGCAATGTGTAGTTGTAAGGGAATTATCAATGACTAATAAAATAATCCATTCATTGTGGATGTAGCCCAAGTTGGTTGAACCATGTTAAACTTGTGTGTTGTGATGTGTTGTATTTTCATTTTATGATGTTTAATGTTATGGTGCAATGATTATATATGTTGAATGTGTTGTTCATATGTGATGTTATATTGTTGTGCACTAAAGTATCTAGTAATTGAATATATGTTGAATATAATTGAATACATTGAATGTTAAGTAATTGTTAAGTAATCAGAATTACACACATGAGTAAATGGTAGTAAGAACATGAAGAATGCCTCACTTCCCATCGTCACTACAAAACCTTGGTTCCTGCAACCCCTCTAGATACCTTGGGTGAGACTTCACTTTCTTTGCAAGTGATTCTGAAAGGGTCAGTTTCTAAGGGTTTTGTTAGTATATATATTATTAACCCCTGATCTTCCCACTGCGCATCAACAAATGGTTTTATTGTCGAGACTGAGAACTATAATAGAGGGGAATGCTTTGGAGGTTGAATAAGGAGGAGATCATTGAATGGATAGAAAGGAAACAACGATAAATTTCTAGAGAACATAATAGGAACCCATGACTCAACGAAAAAAAATGGTTGCAAAGGTATGTATTCATAGATCTTCTTGAAATATTCTTTGGTGAATTTCCGATAATTTTGACTGAATAGTTAGAAAGGCTAGTGGAGAACATTGGGAGATATAGAGATGAATCTATGAGAAAATGGACCCATGAATTGCTCAGACAACTCAATACAATAAGTAATAAGGTTTCTCATGCAATTGATTTATGGTTGAATAGCATAGTGGGAGGTTATATTACACAGTTTCCAGTAGATTGTCCATAGTCTTATAGTGTCACATAGAGGGAATTTTTCAAGGGTCCGCACGAAATATATTTGAACACATTTTTTACTTGGATAAAAATGTTGTTGTGCGACAAGAATTTTATGAAGATGAATTCTGAATTCCATGCGCCTTTATGCACATAGGGGGATTGGGGGATGACCAAAGGATGGTATGAGAGTGGGAAGGATGAGTAAGAATCAGATGAACTGAGGATTCTGAGAGAAGAGGAAACTGACTCAGATGGAGACATTGGAGTATTGTGTTATGGGAAAAGGTTTAGATATAGTAAGAAGGAGATTGTGGGTGGGAAAGAAGAGTAGCATGGAGATTTCAGGGAAAGTGACCCCTATGCAGTACTTCAGATCACACCATACCGAGAAAGGAAAAGGAAAGAAAGGGATCCTTAGTACTTTCCAGTAGAAGAAGGAATTCCATCTCATATCATAATTTGTGTCTAACCCATAACCTTGTGTGTGTCATTGAGAATTGAAGCAGGGATTGATATTTGTTCAAGAGAATTGTAGTGAGTGGAGGAAGTCAGAGAAATAGTCAGAATAGTGGAAGTAGCATAGTGAATTAGAGTAAATCAACATCACCAAGGGTAAGTAAAACATTGAGTACAATGGTAGGGATAGATCATTCACTAAGAATTCATGATTTTCAGGGAGCAGGGTCGAAGGACCTTGAGCAACACTTGTTTGTATGCGACACGATATGGACTACGAAGAATTTCCAAGACGAGGCAATGAAGATTGTGCATTTGGCCATGATGTTCATAGGTCATTCACTACTATGGTATGTGAAGTATAAAACAACTACACTAGCCAGACAGTCAAGAAATTTGGATTATATTGGACAAGCATTGTTGAAGGAATTTTGGAAGCCGAAATCTAAATGGAAATATATTATAGAGCTGAAAGAGATTAAGAAAATGTAGAATGAGATAGTGTGGGATTACCACCAAATATTTAAATATATGATGGGTCTATTAACCTTTCATATTCCTAACGAGCAACATCGATAATGATTTATTACAGGTCTATTTTCGCACATTTGTTGTCTGTTAACACAAAAGAAGGTCACGTCGTAGATAGAAGCATTGGAAATCACAATGAAATTGGAAGCATCTCCTTTAGGAGATGGCATAGGAATGGAACATGTACAGTCACAATTGGTGGTGCTGAGAATTCAATTATCATAGATAACGAAGGAAAAGGAAAATAACAAACATGTTGTGTACAACATGTAAGATATAAGGCCATCGAAAGGAAGAATGTCCAACATTCACACAGTATATGGACACATGAGCACCAAACCCATTGGAAAGAGGAGTAGGGTATTGAGAGATATGTAAGACATGGGGACATCATCCAAATACTTGTCCCTTACTATAGAAGTACCAAAGTACACCCAGGAAGTTATTCTATAATTTTTGCAAATCGGTGGGGCATAATGAGAAAGATTGTCGCACATTCAACTTAATGAAAGATCCCACTTCAGATGCGTACAAAATTCAATAAGAAAATGTTTTAGAAGAAAGAGTATTTGAACAGTAAAACACTCTGAGAATAATTAACCAAGGTGGACGTGGAGGATTCAATAGAGCTTGAGGGTGTGCAGGATTTGGTCGGGGATGGAGAGGACCAATAATTTGTTATAATTGCAATGAACGGGGACATTTAGAGAGAGAATTCTTGTAAGGTAGCTAAAGAGGTAGTGGGCCCCCCCGGAGGGCCCATAGTGATAACAGTGGAAGTCATTCAATGTAAGGTGGACTAGGTCCACTATATTATTAAATAAGGCCCACTATAGTAGTTAGATATAATAAATGGGTAATTAGATATAATAAATGTAAGAGGACTTCTTAGAA
>JZKD02S0003957.1:0-17007 GCA_000966675.3 Picea glauca
TGCTTGGATAGAAAGGTGCGGCCTTGTCTTCTTATCATAGCCGTGGAGTTAAATTGTATTTTTGCTGGTTGAATTTGTCAAAACATCCACCATTGGCTAGCTAACCTGCAGAACATCAAAATTATATAGAGATGACGTCATATTGCTAAGATATCTTGTTTTGGCTGAAAACGTTGTGACTTCTACCACTTGTTGGGACAGATCTTGAGGCATTGATTATATTCATAAGCTATTTTAGTAAAACGTTGCACTCTTTGTCTTTCAAAGTGTCTTAACCCTAAGGCTGACGTCATACCTACTGCAGAAATAATATAGGTGATGCAACAACATTATATGTGAGCTAATATTTGCATTGATATTTAATACAAGGTTTAAATTCTGAACGTTGAATGCTTATCTTGCTTTGTTGATGAAGTGATATCAATCTTTGTTTCATTCAGCCATCATTGACTTCGTCAATAATAGCATTGATCTATTGCTCATATATGTATTGAAAGATAGTCATTTATTTGTGATGTGCTAACCCACTGCATGCATATATTCTAGTTGTATTTGTTTTGTCTCGCAAACAGGTGCATCGTCAGTGGATGTTCCTTCTTGACTATCTTACTTGGGCAGCAAATCTGTGAAAGGGAACCTCTTTGACTCGGTCTATTACCCTTTAGCCTTTCATCAATCCAGATTGCCTTAGGGACGTCTCCCTTGGACTAGCCCTCCTAAATAGAAAGATCCCCCCATCGAGGTGACAGTGAGTGGGGAAGCTCCTGTTACGCCGGTTTCAAGCCCTGACTCAAGCTTTCCAACCTTTCCTACAAACCGTGCGATAACAGGTCCCAAACCAAGAACCCCAGGAGTGTACTGGGGGCCCTAGTTCACAACTAGGGTCTTATGCCATCCTCCAGGAGAATGGCTCTTGCAGCTGCATTAAATTCAACAGTTATAAACCCAAAGTTACATTAGAATGAATAAAAATAGAAGTGGACTTTGTTATCAAAGTACAAGTAGAGTGGAGGTTGTTTAACACTAAATTTGCACTTGGTAAATTCAAGTGTTACTTTCAAATATTGTTCATGAGCACATTCGGGATCAAGTTGGACTTCTCCTTAGGCCATCTTGATTGTTCGGCAGCAATGGTTCATGGACACATTCAGAGTGGGTGCTATGGCCATGATCTTTTTCCAGAGATGTAGATTTCAGTTTCCAGGGTTTTCAGTTATGTTACAGAGATTGAGTTTCAGAGATCAGAGTTTCAGGGAACAGCACAGTCGGCTATTTTGGAAGATTACAACTAGCTCTAGCTTAGCGGGGGCTCCATACATACAAGTAATTTCAGTTGATGGGATTGCTTGACTAGAAAACTAGTGGACTTTTGATGTGATTGTTGGTCCAATTCCAACGAGAAAAGGGCACTTTTCTGGTTGCTGTCTGGGCTTGCCTGCTCAGGTCAATCTGGTTCAACATTAGATAAGAATAGGGTGCTCTTCTTCTCTGCTTTTACCCATGCTTGGGAGTATTACCCCAAACTTTGTGTGAGGAAAACAGGAGGTTGTCATAAAAGGTCACCTGTTGCAGATTCCTGTAACATATTTGTAGTATGCAGGGTGTGATTCTCGTAGCAGGTTTTGACATTGATTTTATCATATATCGAATCGTTCCCACATACAAAAGAGGATTTCATTTGCGTTGTTTACAGGTCTGAAAGTCATATATGGAAAATGTTTTCAAATTTGGGAGCAGGAAATGGTAAAAATAGAAGTATGCGTTTAACCTTCCATGTTTGAAAAGAAAAGGGCCGCTTAACAGTTGGAAGAACACAATGACATGAAAGACAACGCCTATCCTGGAAGGTGGGCTGATTGTTTTAGAGACTTGTGTTGCCAATAATTTGACTTCCTCTTGATGATATGCATGCCCAGATCTGCACCAAGTAACCAATGGATTTGCAGATATTTCTTTTTCACATAGATGGTGCCCTGATTTAGTGATATTTGTGCATAAATATTTGAGAGACGGTGGGGCACTTTCTCCAAGGGAGTTGTGTTATGACTGGAGTGCAGTCACCAGGACTGTAAAATTCTGAGGAACCAGAACGCTGCCCAACAGGTCTGTCTTTGACCTCTTGTTGGGCTCTAAGTTTAATTCTCAAAGCTGTCCTTGCTGCTGTTTTAGGACAGCAAACAGGTCTGAATTTTCTCCTCTCAAATCTGCCTTCAAACTGATGATTGGATGCTCTTTTAAGGTGCCTTTGCAAGTGTTTTCGTAACTGATGTTAGCACATGCAAATACCTTAAAACATACAACACTCCTCTAGGATCTTAACAAGCTCCTAATGCTGATATAAAACTAAGAACACATGAAAATGGAACACATAGTTTTTTTTGTCAACATGACCCTGGACAAAACCCCCCCAGGGAAAACTAGTAAGAGAAAGATGTATATATTTGGAGATCTCAAAGCATGAGATCTGTTATCCCACTTTCAGGGATAATGAGGAGATCATGTCTCGAGGCCCACAGGTCCTAGACATTGAGTACCGAGAGCAGGATTGACTTCAGCATGGCCCTGGAGGGCCCACCTTTTCTCTCTTCCAGCATCCATATCCTCTCAGCAGCAGCAGCCTCCACCACCATCGGCTTGGTCTTGTGTCAGAGAGGGTTCTTGCTTCATGAGGTAATTAGTTCAGGTATCAAGGTATGTGTCACTTTGATCATCAAAACCATTGAATGTATGCATATGATTCCTTTTATTTCTAACACTTGCCCACTTGACATGTTTTGGGGATTGACAAGGTGTCTTAGTAAGCCTGTGTCTGTTAGTTTTGGTTAACCACTGGGGTTGTCTCTGAGAATCCATCGTCCGCTCCCTTCACAATTTCACTTTTCCATCTTGTTTCATGCTCACCTGTCCCATTCCACTTGTCCGAGCACTAGGTTGACCTTTTCTAGGATTGCACCTTATCTAGTGGGAAGAAGGGGCTAAAGGCCCAGAAGGTAAAAGCAAGTTGGTAAAAGATAAAAGCCTAAGAATAAAACCTCGAGATGCTTCGCCCAGGGATCCCCGAGAAAGCAATAAAAGGCTTCTCAACAAGAAACAAGAGGGACCCTAAAAAATAATAAAACAAGACCTAACCAGAGGATAGGGGGTCTCATCACGAGCCAACCTATTAGGTCCATGGGTACCTAGCAGTATGACATTGCGATCAACTGGTTACCACACCAGGGCAGTGACCTTTGGTTGCATGGCCAAGGGAAAGGGGGTATCATCACGAGCCAACCATCTCATTTCTGTGAAAGTACTTATGGGTAACGCTATCACCACTGGTCACCATGCCAGGGCAGTGTCCCCTAATTATCTCTTGAGAAAAAAAGAAAGAAAGAGCAATAAAAAATGAAATAACAAAAAAGAATAAAAGGCATGAATGGGCTTGGAAAGAATTGCATCCAAGACAAGTACAACTCGCCTTCTACAAAGGCACCCACGGGTAACTTCTTGCATCCTTGGCCTTGATCACACCCACCAGCTTGGACATCCCTTGACCACTTCATCCACTTACATGGCTTGGAAGGGGTCTCTTCCGGGAGCTTCCCTTATTTAGTGGACACTATCCCAATAGGATGCCTTGCCCATTTCCCAGACTTGTATAGTAGGTTTGTGTAACATCTTTGAGCTATTGACTGATCTATTCGGGGTTTTATGCATGTGTTTATTAATATTGATGATAAAATGTGATTGACATTGCTATGATCCCTGTGACTGATGAGCCCATGGAGGGCGTAGCCTTTGATGTGCAGGACCTTACCCGACGGACAGGTACCATCTTAGACCGATACACATGGGGAGATGATCAGTTCGGACCTCCATAGGGCTGAAGAGCCCATCAGGTGGATGTTGAGACCCCATCAAGGGGCAGATACAGGATAGAGATGGATCGGGATTTTTGCACCAGAGGAGAAGAGGACATTCCACCAGAGGCACCCCGACAGAGCTTGACCTATGGGGGATAACCCTTTCTCAGTGGAACAGTGGCCTTGGGAGGCCTAGGACGTCTCCATCTTGACCATGACGTCTCTCGGCATCATGGACGTTTTGGGGGTCAGACTAGGCAACAGTGGCACATGTGGCAGGTTGGAGAAGCCCTAGGAGGGCTAAAGTTTTGCTCCAAGACGCCCCATCTGCCCAAATAGGGGCTAGCGTCTCCCTTGGAGGGGATTTTACTCTCTTTTCAGCTTGATTTAGGATTTAATTTGACACTTTAATGTAAAAACAGTATGATTTGATATTTTGGCCTTGTCGACATTTTACCTGACCTAAAATGTAAAATTAGGTCAAGGTTTTGTATAAATGAGGGATTTTCACTCTCATTTTATCATGACTCATTCACTCCATAAGGAGGTCTGAAATTTGCACCCTCTCTTGGGTATGTCGCTGATTTAGTGAGGCGCACTTGTTGAAGGAAGATATTCTTGGCATTTTATGGTGTTTCTCTTGAATGAAGGTGTTACAACTAGGGTTTGCATGGTTATTTCTTGGTGAATTGTAAGTATTTTTCTGCAAAAATTCTTGAATGAATGGTTGTAGTTTAATTTCTTGCATGTATTTATGATTTTGCTGAATCAAAACCCTAGGTGACAAGCACACAAGTAGGTCCTTGTCTCATGTCCCCTGATAGAGAATTTTTCAACCATTGAAGAAGAAAAAGAGAGCCTAGCCATAGCTACACTCCTTTTTCTTCCTCCCTTTTGCTAGCCGTACCATTTAGAATTCAAGAAGGAGAAGACATCCCAGGCCTAAGTCATCTACACTTAGGGTCGTTTTTCTCCTAGGGTTTGATGAAAGAGCCTTGTTGTAGCACCACTCTCCCTCATTAAACTCTATTGTCTTGATTTTGAGCTTCATTGAGCTAGTCGTCTGCTATCTAAGGAAGGAGGAGAGAGCACGAGGCCTTGCCATAGCAACACCGGAGTGAGCCTCTCTCCCCTWGGGGTTTTGATTCTGAGGCCCTACCATAGCAGCACTTCAAAACTCTTCCCTCTAGTCCTTAGCCGTCCTCCTTCAACCCTTGCGTCCTCCACTAAATTGACTCCATTTTACCCTAAAGGCACTGATCTAAAGTCCTCCAGCGTTGAAGTAAATTTGATCACAACACTCTCAAAACCTTGAATTAAAACCCTAATTTCACTAACCCTAGCCTAGACTAACCTACTAACCCTAAGTGTTGGCGTCATCCTTGGTTATTATATAATTGATGCAGCAATGTTTTGTCTTTTGAGAAATTGAATGGTGATCTAAGGCATTTATTAGATGATGTGTTGATTGGTTACATTGAATGCCATATTGTCCTACTATTTATTGGTGAAGTGACATTACTTTCATAGCTATATTGATAAACATTAACTTCGTCAATATTTATTGCCATAATTGCTTATGTATATTTATCAGATAGTCTTATGAAGTACTAACCCATTGAAATAGCTTGCATATATCAGTTTGTTGTTGCTTTGTTCCAGGCAGGTACACTTCATTGGGGGTTTTACTTCATTATTGGTTGTTTAGCCGAGAATACCTGATTAGAGGTGACTTGTGAAGGGGGAAATCTAATCTTTGTCTTATTAGCCTCTTGACTCTTCAAAACTCCAGGTCACCGGGGACGTCTCCCCTGGGCCTAACCTCCCTAAAGAGAAAGAACCATCAAATTGTGGTGACATTGGGTGGGATTGGTTCCTATTACGCCAGTTTGGCCTTCTATCTTATATCCTTTTCTCCTAGCTACAAACTGTGAGATAACATTTTGGCGCCGTTGCTGGGGAACACTGAGTCAATTCTCCTCAAAGACGACATTTTTCGGTAAGCCTTGCCTCTAGAGTTTTATCCTACAAGCTTACCTGGCGACTCCACTTAGGATGTTTTCCCTTATCTTTTGATAGTTTCAAGAAAATTATCTGGCGACTCCACTGATGAAGAAGCCAACAATGAGTTCACAATGGGATCCCGGGAACTACAAACCTTTAGACATGAGAAAAATCCCAGGATACCCACGACAAATGCCCCCAATATCCAAAAGATGGCTCCCTAGATTCACTAGTAGCGATGGGGAAAGAGCTGACTTTCATATGAATGAATTTTACTCTTATTTTGGACTCCATCCTGTCGATGATGATGCTGAAGATGTAGTGATGAAAATTTTCCCCACCACTCTTCATGGGAATGCTAAAAAGTGGTATGATGAGCTTCCCAATGCTAGCATCACCTCAATGAACCAATTAGAAGAAGACTTCCTCAAAGAATGGGGCACAAAATTGGAAGAGATCCAAACATTGCTAAAAAGACTCCAGTACGCAAGACAACCTAAAAATGAGACTATTTGGAACTTCCGAAATAAATTTGAGAGTTTGTTGTACCAGCTTCCTAAAGACCATTATCCTGAGGATAAGGACCTCGTACATCTCTTTACCGATGCACTCTTAGTGCATTTGGGGTTTCTCCTGAGTAAAAAGAATCCAAAGACACTCCATGAAGCTGGTAACATGGCCTTCCAAATCGAGGAAAATATCCCTTTGTCCAGAATAAAAAAACGTTTTTTCCCTAGGAAGCGAAATCAATGATTTGGAGAAGCTAGTTTCCCCTGAAATTTCTACTGATGATTTTCAAGAAGAAGGGAAACAAGTTATTGACCAACAGAATACTAAGGGGAAGGATATTGATGAGGTTTTTCAAGACGAAGGGATCATTGAAAACTCAGCTGAGGAGCTAAAACCCGAACAAGACTATGAAAAATCAACCTGCGCTCCTCCTCCTGATGAAGCAGTCCACAATCTTTTTTCACCTGCACAACAACAAGATAATGAGGTTAGTTGCCTCCCTTTTCAGGATTTTGATGATACCGTGTTCCTTGATTCAAAGAGTGAAGGAGAAATGGAATCCCCGAGCAAGGTAAATATTCCTTGTTGTTCTCCTGAAGACAAAGAGGCAATCCATGAGAATGAAACAATAATGCATGCTGAAAACACCAAATTCCTCAAAGCTCCTACACAAGAAGAAATAATAAGTTATCCTCCTCCCCAACATTTTGATGATTTTCTGCTTTATGATTTGGGAAAAGAGGAGGACATGGATGAGCATATAAGTGTTTTGAATCCTCCATGTTATGATATTGATACTGACATAGTTGACATTGATGAGTTCATACATGTTGGAAGACGTAAATGGGATGTAATTGGTTTTGGTATGAACCCCATTTCTGACATTGAGAATCATTCCCAACTGTTGCCTATACAGTTATCACGACAGATTATCTTTGATTTTGACCAGTGGCAACAGGGAGATGATATATTTACCGATGCTCCCCAAACACCCAAGGTTGACCTAGTACCATGTTTTCCTGATGATTTTCGGTCTTACCTTGAGTGTTTTGATGAGTACTCCTCCGAGCACTTGGATTCATTCTATGTAGAAGATTATCAACCACCACAGTACTTAGATTTTGATGGGAGTAAGAACATTGTTTGCTTAAAGAAGGATTCTCATGACATCTTTCTCCAGCCACCTATTATTACTTTACCTTGTTGTTTCATTAAAGGTATAGTTGGGAATTACATCTTTTCTATCGAGTTTCCTCTGAAGCAAACCCGAGAATGCAAGGGTAGGTTGAAAACTATGAGTTCAAGTCTATCTTTTCCGTGTTTCAACTTTCCCTTAAGAGTTTGTCAATCATCCGCTAGACCCTTGTCAATCCCTTCAGAGTGTGAAGACGTCTGGGGTGGTCAGTTTGCAGACTTGTTGAGTCGGTGTTCTGAACCTTGGATTTTTCATGACCCCTTCCTGAATTGGATTGAGCACTTTCATCAGAGATTGATGTGGCATGATTTTATCCCTCCCACCCGCCTCCATGAGTTAAACTTTGTGATCTCCGATGATATGATATATATTCTAACCCATGACATTTTTGTGCTTGACTTTTCACTATTTTGGTTTATGATGAAGCACAAAGGCAGGTATCGTGGGACGTTGTTGGATTGGCTTCACTGGTTGTTCGACTACACCCAATATCCAACCAACAAGTAAGTACAAGTAAGGGCCTCACTTTACATTCGCATTTGTGACTGTTTTATTCATGTCCTTTATATATATATATATATATGTATGTATGTTGGGGTGGCATTACCACCCCAATTTTGTTACTGATGCTTCTACTTGAGATCAAGCAGGTCAGCAGGTTATGCCAGAAATGTTGAGGTTCTCATGCACTCTACGGTGAGCACATGTCCTCGAGTTGGAGCCAGATGTTATCCCACTTTCAGGGATAACGAGGAGATCATGTCTCGAGGCCCACAGGTCCTAGACATGGAGTACCGAGAGCAGGATTGACTTCAGCATGGCCCTAGAGGGCCCACCTTTTCTCTCTTCTAGCATCCATATCCTGTCAGCAGCAGCAGCCTCCACCCATCGGCTTGGTCTTGTGTCAAAGAGGGTTCTTGCTTGATGTGGTAATTAGTTCAGGTATCATGGTATGTGTCACTTTGATCATCAAAACCATTGAATGTATGCATCTGATTCCTTTTATTTCTAACAACTGCTTGGATCTTACACTTACCCACTTGACCATGTTTTGGGGATTGACAGGGTATCTTAGTAAGCCTGTGTCTGTTGGTTTTGGTTAGCCACTAGGGTTGTCTCTGAGAATCCATCGTCCGCTCCCTTCACAGTTTCACTTTTCCATCTTGTTTCCCGCTCACCTGTCCCATTCCACTTGTCCGGGCACTGGGTTGACCTTTTCTAGGATTGCACCTTATCTAGTGGGAAGAAGGGGCTAAAGGCCCAGAAGGTAAAAGCAAGCTGGTAAAAGATAAAAGCCTAAGAATAAAACTTCGAGATGCTTCGCCCAGGGATCCCAGAGAAAGCAATAAAAGGCTTCTCAACAAGAAACAAGAGGGACCCTAAAAAATAATAAAACTAGTCCTAACCAGAGGATAGGAGGTCTCATCACGAGCCAGCCTATTAGGTCCATGGGTACCTAGCAGTATGACATTGCCATCAGCTGGTTACCACGCCAGGGCAGTGACCTTTGGTTGCATGGCCAAGGGAAAGGGGGTCTCATCACGAGCCAGCCTTCTGATTTCTGTGAAAGTACTTGTGGGTAACATTGTCACCACTGGTCACCATGCCAAGGCAGTGTCCCCTGATTATCTCTTGAGCAAAAAAAGAAAGAAAGAGCAATAAAAAAAGAAATAACAAAAAAGAATCAAGGCATGAATGGGCTTGGAAAGAATTGCATCCATGACAGGTACAACTCGCCTTCTACAAAGGCACCCACAGGTAACTTCTTGCATCATTGGCCTTCATCACACCCACCTGCTTAGACATCCCTTGACCACTTCATCCACTTACATGGCTTAGAAGGGGTCTCTTCCGGGAGCTTCCCTTATTCAGTGGACACTAGCCCAATAGGATGCCTTTCCCTTTTCCCGGACTTGTATAGTAGGTTTGTGTAACGTGTTTGAGCTATTGACTGATCTATTAGGGGTTTTATGCATGTGTTTATTAATATTGATGATAAAATGTGATTGACATTGCTATGATCCCTGTGACTGATGAGCCCATGGAGGGCATAGCCTTTTATGTGCAGGACCTTACCCGACGGACAGGTACTGTTATCCTCGATTTCTAGGGATAACTAGGAAATCATGTCTCGAGGCCCACAGGTCCTAGACATGGAGTACCGAGAGTAGGATTGACCTGAGCATGGCCCTGGAAGGCCCATCCTTCTTCTCTTTCATCAGACTTGTCTTGTTAGCAGCAACAGCATCCATCACCTTTGGCTTGGACTTGTATCGGAGAAGACTCTTGCTCCATGAGGTAATTAGTCCAGGTATCATGGTATGTGTCACTTTTGATCATTATAACCTTTAGATATATGCATCTTACTCCTTTTATTTCTAACAACTGCTTGGATCTTACATTGACCCACTTGACCATTGTTGAGGGGATTGACAGGGTGTCCTAGCAAGCCTGTACCCATAGGTTTTGGTTTGCCACTGGGGGATTTTTGAAGATCCATCGTCCGCACCCATCATATCATCATTTTTTCATCTTATCTCCCGCTCATCTGTCCCATTCCCCTAGTCCGAGCATTAGGATGATCTGTTGGTAGGGTTGCACCTTATCTCGTGGGAAGAAGGGGCTAAAGGCCCAGATGGTAAAAGCAGCTGGTAAAAGATAAAAGCCATAAAAATGAAACCTCGAGATGCCTCGCCCAGGGATCCCTGAGAAGGCAATAAAAAGCCTCTCGGCAAGAAACAAGAGGGACCCGAAGAAAAATAACAAAAAACAAGACCTAGCCAAGAGGATAGGGGGTCTCATCATGTGCCAGCCTATTATGTTCATGGGTACCTAACAGCATGACATTGCCACTATCTGGTTACCACGCCAGGGCAGTGACCTTTGGTTGCACGACCAAGGGAAAGGGGGTCTCATCACGAGCCAGCCTTATCATTTCTGTGAAAGTGCTTGTGGGTAACACTGTCAACTCTGGTCACCACGCCAAGGCAGTGTCCTCTAGTTAGTCCTTGAAATAAAAAAAGAAAAAGCAAATAAAGAAAAGAAAGAATAAAGGCAAGAAAGGGCTTGGAAAAAATTGCATCCATGACGGGTACAACTCGCCTTCTACAAAGGCACCCACAGGTAATATCATGCATCCCTTTCTCTCACTCTACCCGTATGTCTAGACATCCCTTGTCCACACCACCTCGCTTTACATGGCTTGGATGATACCCCTTGGAGACTTTCCTTTCCTTATGGATACTAGCCCAATAGGGTGTCTTTTTCTTTTTCTTCAGCCTTGTATTGTAGGTCTTTGTAATATCTTTGAGCTATTGGATGATATATCAGGGTTTTTATGCATGTGTTTGATAATATTAATGATGAGACGTGATTAACATTGCTATGATCCCTGTGACTAATGAGCCCATGGAGGGTGAATTTTTTGATGTGCAGGACCATGCCCGACGGACAAGTACCACGTGGACCGGTACACATGGGGAGATGATTAGTTCGGACCTCCATGGGGCTGAAGAGCCCATCAAATGATTGTTGAGACCCCATCAGGGGCAGAGACAGGACAGTGCTTGATTGAGCTTTTGCACCTAAGAAGAAGAAGGACGTTCCATCAGGGACACTTTAGCTGAGCCCAGCCTATGGGGGTTGACCCACTTCCAGTGGAACGTTTCCCTTTGATGGCCCAGGACGTCACCTAGGAGCCATTGACGTCACCTTGAGTGTGTGATAGTTTGACAGGGCAGCTGGCACGTGTGGCATGATTGGGAGGCCCAAAGAGGGCCAACGTTTTGTCATTTTGTGCTGCAAAGGGCTAACGTCTCCCTCAGTAGGGCTTGATGTCTTGCTTATGCTCAGTTAGGGCTTTGATTTGACAATTTAATGTAAAAACAGTATAATTTTGGTTTGTAGCCTTGTCGGCTATTTTTAATGACCTAAATTTAATTAAAGGTCATGATATAGTATATATTGAGGAGCTTTTCCCTCATTTGGACACAACTCACTCTCTTGTGAGATCTGATTTTTGCGCCCTTGTTGGGGTATTTCATCTTTTAAGTGAGGCACACTTGTTGAAGGAAGGATTTTCTTGGCATTTTTGGCATTTCTCTTGAAGGAAGGTTTACAACTAGGGTTTGCAATGCTATTTCTTCATGATATGTAAGTGTTTTTTTTGCAAAACTTCTTAATTGAATGGTTGTAGGCTTGTATTCTTGCATTTATTTATAAACTTTGCTGATTTAAAACTCTAGGTGACAAGCACACAAGTAGGTCCTTGTTTCATGTCCCCTAAAAGAGAAATATTCAGCCATTGAAGAAGGAAGGAAGAGCCTAGCCATTGTTACACTCTTTTTACTTCTTCCCCTGTGCTAGTCGTGCCTTTTAAGAGCCAAGAAGGAGGAGATGTCCCAAGCTTAGGATATCTACACCTAGGGCCGTCCTACTTCTAGGGTTTGGTGATAGGGCCTTGCCATTGCAACACTCTCCCTCATCTCACTTTCTTGTCTTGACTTATCTTTTATGCTAGCCATTTTGCCAAGTTTGACCTAAGGAAGGAGGAAAGAGCACGAGGCCTTGCTTAAGCAACACCGGAGTGAGCCTCTTTCCCCTAGGGTTTTGATTCTAGGGCCCTGCCATTGCAGCACCTTAGAAGCCTTCCCTCTCGTCCTTAGCCTTTTATCCCTTCAACTTTGTGTCCTCTCGTTAATTGACTCCATTTACCCTTAGGCACTGATCTCAGCTCCCCAACGTTGAAGTGATAGTGGCCAAACAAGTCTTAAAAGCTTTACAATTTGAAACCCTAACTAACTGACTAACCCTAATTAGGTTGACGTCACACTTGGTTATTCCATCTTGACGCAACACTTTCTGTTGATAAGCAATTAGGTGATGGTTTAAGAGCATTTATTGAGTAAAGGATTGACTAAATACATTGTTGGCTACATCATCTCAATATTTATTGATGAATTGATATTATTCCATTGCTATATTAATTAACATTGATCTCATTGATATCTATTGTTATAATTGCTTATATATTGATATCAGATAGTTATATGAAGTACTAACCCATTGAATTATAGCCTGCATATATTGTTTTGCTATTGTCTTGTTTCAGGCAGGTGTTCTCATCTGGGGCTACACTTCATTATTGGTTGTTTAGCCAGACTATCTGATCTTGGCGGTAACCTGTGAGGAGGCACTTTACTTTGATCTTTATACCTTTGCCTCTTCAAAACTCCAGGTTACCGGGGACGTCTCCCTTGGGCTAACCTCCCTAAATAGAAAGAACCTCCCCATTGTGGTGACATTGGGTGGGGTAGGTTACTGTTACGCCAGTTTGGCCTCTATCCTCTAGCCATCTAACCTAGCTACAAACTGTGCCATAACAAGTACCATCTTGGACTAGTACACATGGGGAGATGATCAGTTCGAACCTTCATGGGGCTGAAGAGCCCATCAGGTGGATGCTGAGACCCCATCAGGGAGCAGATACAGGATAGAGATGGATCCGGAGTTTTGCACCAGAGGAGAAGAGGACGTTCCACCAGAGGCACCACGGCAGAGCTTGACCTAGGGGGGATGACCCTTTCTCAGTGGAACGTTGGCCTTGGGAGGCCTAGGACGTCACCATCTTGACCATAACATCTCCCAGCATCATCGACGTTTTGGGGGGCAGACTAGGCAACAGTGGCACATGTGGCATGTTGGAGAAGCCCTAGGAGGGCTAACGTTTTGCTCCAGGACGCCCTATTTGCCCAAAAAGGGGCTAACGTCTCCCTTGGAGGGGATTTTACTCTCATTTCAGCTTGATTTAGGATTTAATTTGACAATTTAACGTAAAAACAGTATGATTTGATATTTTGGCCTTGTCGACCTTTTACCTGACCTAAAATATAAAATTGGGTCAAGGTTTTGTATAAATGAGGGATTTTCACTCTCATTTTATCATGACTCATTCACTCCATAAGGAGGTCTGAAATTTGCGCCCTCTCTTGGGTATTTGGCTAATTTAGTGAGGCGCACTTGTTGAAGGAAGACATTCTTGGCATTTTATGGTGTTTCTCTTGAAGGAAGGCGTTACAACTAGGGTGGGCATGGTTATTTCTTGGTGAATTGTAAGTATTTTTCTGCAAAACTTCTTGAATGAATGGATGTAGTTTAATTTCTTGCATGTACTTATGATTTTGCTAAATCAAAACCCTAGGTGACAAGCCTACAAGTAGGTCCGTGTCTCATGTCCCCTGATAGAGATTTTTTCAGCCATTGAAGACGAAAAAGAGAGCCTAACCGTAGCTACACTCCTTTTTCTTCCTCCCTTTTGCTAGTTGTACCATTTAGAATTCAAGAAGGAGAAGAGGTCCCAGGCCTAAGTCATCTACACTTAGGGTCGTTTTTCTCCTAGGGTTTGATGGAAGAGCCTTGTTGTAGCAACACACTCCCTCATTAGACTCTCTTGTCTTGATTTTGTGCTTCATTGAGCTAGTCGTTTGCCATCTAAGGAAGGAGGAGAGAGCACGAGGCCTTGCCATAGCAACACCGGAGTGAGCCTCTCTCCCCTAGGGTTTTGATTCTGAGGCCCTGCCATAGCAACACTTCAGAACTCTTCCCTCTAGTCCTTAATCGTCCTCCTTCAACCCTTGCGTCCTCCACTAAATTGTCTCCATTTTACCCTAAAGGAATTGATCTAAAGTCCTCCAGCGTTGAAGTAAATTTGATCACAACACTCTCAAAACCTTGAATTAAAACCCTAATTTCACTAACCCTAGCCTAGACTAACCTACTAACCCTAAGTGCTAATGTCATCCTTGGCTACTATATCATTGATGCAGCAATGTTTTGTCTTTTGAACAATTGAATGGTGATCTAAGGCATTTATTAGATGATGTGTTGATTGGTTACATTGAATGCCATATTGTCCTAATATTTATTGGTGAAGGGACATTACTTTCACAGCTATATTGATAAACATTGACTTCGTCAACATTTATTGCCATAATTGCTTATGTATATTTATCAGATAGTCTTATGAATTACTAACCCATTGAAATAGCTTCCATATATCAGTTTGTTGTTTCTTTGTTCCAGGCAGGTACACTTCATTGGGGGTTTTACTTCATTATTGGTTGTTTAGCCGAGAATATCTTAATGGTGGTGACTTGTGAAGGGGGAAATCTTATCTTTGTCTTATTAGCCTCTTGCCTCTTCAAAACCCCAGGTCACCGAGGACGTCTCCCATGGGTCTAACCTCCCTAAAGAGAAAGAACCATCCCATTGTGGTGACATTTGGTGGGATTGGTTCTTGTTACGCCAGTTTGGCCTTCTATCTTATAGCCTTTTCTCCTAGCTACAAACTGTGCGATAACATTTTGGCGACGTTGTCAGAGAACACTGAGTCAATTCTCCTCAAAGACGACATTTTTCGGTAAGCCTTGCCTCTAGAGTTTTATCCTACAAGCTTACATAGCGACTCCACTTAGGATGTTTTCCCTTATCTTTTGATAGTTTCAAGAAAATTATCTAGCGACTCCACTGATGACGAAGCCAACAATGACTTCACAATGGGATCCCGAGAACTACAAGCCTTTAGACACGAGAAAAATCCCAGGATACCCCGACAAATGCCCCCGATATCCAAAATATGGCTCCCTAGATTCACTAGTAGTGATGGGGAAAGAGCTGACTTTCAAATGAATGAATTTTACTCTTATTTTGGACTCCATCCTGTCGATGATGATGCTGAAGATGTAGTGATGAAAATTTTTCCCACCACTCTTCACGGGAATGCTAAAAAGTGGTATGATGAGCTTCCCAATGCTAGCATCACCTCCATGAACCAATTAGAAGAAGTCTTCCTCAAAGAATGGGGCATAAAATTGGAAAAGATCCAAACATTGCTAAAAAGACTCCAGTACGCAAGACAACCTAAAAATGAGACTGTTTGGAACTTTCGAAATAGATTTGAGGGTTTGTTGTACCATCTTCCTAAAGACCATTATCCTGAGGATAAGGATCTCATATATCTCTTTACCGATGCACTCTTAGTGCATTTGGGGTTTCTCCTGAGTAAAAAGAATCCAAAGACACTCCATGAAGCTGGTAACATGGCCTTACAAATCGAGAAAAATATCCCTTTGTCCAGAATAAAAAACATTTTTTCCCTAGGAAGCGAAATCAATGATTTGGAGAAGCTAGTTTCCCTTGAAATTTCTACTGATGATTTTCAAGAAGGGAAACAAGTTCTTGACCAACATAATACTAAGGGGAAGGCTCTTGATGAGGTTTTTCAAGAGGAAGGGATCATTGAAAACTTAGCTGAGGAGCTGAAACCCAAACAAGACTATGAAAAATCAACCTGCGCTCCTCCTCCTGATGAAGCAGTCCACAATCTTTTTTCACTTGCACAACAACAAGATAATGAGGTTAGCTGCCTCCCTTTTCAGGATTTTGATGATACCTTGTTCCTTGATTCAAAGAGTGAAGGAGAAATGGAATCCCCGAGCAAGGTAAATATTCCTTGTTGTTCTCCTAAAGACAAAGAGGCAATCCATGAGGATGAAACAATAATGCATGCTAAAAACACCAAATTCCTCAAAGCTCCCGCACAAGAAGAAACAATAAGTTATCCTCCTCCCCGACATTTTGATGATTTTCTACTTTATGATTTGGGAAAAGAGGAGGACGTGGATGAGCATATAAATGTTTTGAATCCTCCATGTTATGATACTGATACTGACATAGTTGACATTGATGAGTTCATACATGTTGGAAGACGTAAATGGGATGTAATTGGTTTTGGTATTGTTGTCGCCTTATACACACCTGGGAGACGTGGAAGAAATCTTCAATCAACTCGGTGTGTCCTTGGGGGCAAGTGAGAGTTAAGGTGTTGTCACCTAATCCTCAACTCCTCCGTCTAGGCCAACTCCTAGCGAAGCCAAGGGGGGTAGTCCCTAACAAATATACTAAGGCTTTTTAAGCTAAGTACAAGAAATTGAAATCTAAGAGTTTATTGATTCTTCAAACCATTAACCATTAAACTGAAATAAACATGAACAATCATTCACCACGATATATATATATATAATCAAATTAACTTGCATCAAAAGGATACTAAGAAACAATTGTCAGGTGCAAGTTTCATTTAAACATATAACCAATTGTAACATGAAGCCTGTGGCTTTTGCTGAGTATGAAAGTTTGAGACCAGTGCCTTAATGAGAATCGTGGGCAATGTAGTTCGCGTGTTTTATTAAGGGTAAATTAAAGTTCAATTAGTGAAATGGTTTGGGCCTCCTTGGAGGTCAATTCTTTGCTTGGAAACTTGCGGAGAGCTTTACCCAAAACCAAATGGTCTCACCAGTAAAACTCACTCAAAGTGTTGGATGTCCAAAACGGGTGGGAAGCCAGGTCCCGAGAGGGCCCGCCTTACTTCTCAGGTCACTTCAAGGAGTTTTCCCG
>JZKD02S0003979.1:0-11788 GCA_000966675.3 Picea glauca
ACCAGTCTTCATGGTGCACAGGGCACATATGGTCAAAATCTATGATGGCTCACCAGGACTAGAAGAAAAATTTGAATTGTAACTATTGTATTTGTTTCTCATCACTACAAAGGGAATAACATAAACTTTGGAATTCGAAAGGTCATCGGGGTAGGTGGAAGGCCCAAGGTCACATTGAAACTCATTAAAAATTAAAATTGTACCCAAAGAAAGGTCTTTTGGCTCTTCAAACATTGTACACTTCTGAACTATTTTGGGGAATAAAGTGTCAACCAAAATTATAGAGATTTCCTTAGAGTTTTCATGTGATATTGTTGAAATTGTTAATATGGAAAATCCCTCAAGGCCAAATTTTGATGGAGAGAAGGACTCGCATGTGTTGTTGATTTGTTGCAAACTATTTCAAGAAAAATGTTTGTTGTTCACATGGGTTGTAAGAGCATGTTTTTTATTGGATTATTCTGACACAATATATGTTTTCTTGAAGTTTTGTTATTCTTCATTATTTCTCATGTCCTAAGAATATGAGCTGCCAATATATGTGATATAGTGACTTAGACTATTCTGGTTAAATATTCATGTGCATGTGTTATCTAACTTTATTTCTTCATTTCAACTATCTGGGTGAAGTTATAGGTAGAGTTAGTTTCACGTTACAACTCATTCACTTACATTAATTCACTCCTAGTTAGGATAAGATAGATTAGAAGTAGATTAGATTCCTTCATTTACATAGTCTTCATCTACATCTTCTATTTGCATAACCATCCATCACTCATCCTAATCGATGGATCGGGCCGCAACCGATAAAACCAAACTATGAATAGTTGTTGGGACAGAATCCATATGGGTTCCCTATTCCAAATGGTGAGAGGTATAATTGGGACTTTTTCCCGGGGGTAACCCCTTCTGTTTACAAGGGGTGATTTTGGACCTGTCAACATAATTGGTGCTAGAAGGAGGGCTTGATGACAAGCCTGCCCATGTGGAGTCATTTCATTTAACATTAACCATCCCATGGCTCTTCTCCATACCTTTGTATGGGATGACCCATTGAGTCTTCCGAGACCCACTGAGGCCATTTCAGTCAAGACAACCAATCTCTTTTCAAACCCCAAATTCGATGGTGAAGGGAATGTCTCTGCATTCATGCACCTTAACCAAATTGACATCACTCGATAAAATATTAAGATTGTTCAGGAGAATGAAAAATGTTGACTATTCATCCTCACATTTGAAGGGAGAACTAAATCCTAGCTTAGGGCATTGCCAGCAAAATCGGTCCATAGTTGGAAAACAATTATGGAAATATTTATCGTTGCTCATGAAAATTATGTGTGTGACGAACTCATTGATGAACTTGCATAAATCCCTAGACTCATAAATAAATCTATAACTAATTTCTTCCTAAGAGTTATGCATATTTTCCATATATTTCCTAAAAATGATAAACCATCAATCCAACTAATCTTGAATTTGTATTCCTATCTTGTCTCTAATCATGAAAGGTGCAACCTGGATGATCAAATCTTCTCTAATTCACAAGATTCATGATTGATCACGAAAGATATGGGGTACATAATCTCTAACCAGCACTCTGACGCAGTTGTGGGGGAATCCTTATTAGTAATATTAGAACCCTTAGCCCCATATTGTGAACCATTTAACAATCTCCCTTTAAAAAATCATGAACATATTATGGTATGTGATGAATCTCTTACTAAAGAAATCCCATCATTCTAAAGATTTACATTCTCTTTATATAGGTATGTTTGGCATTGATCACTCACATTAGAAACCATATGTTTATCACACATCATACTCTTCACATTTCTCTTTTAATTATGAAACATTAAATGATAAACTGGAACGAGAAGAGTTCTCATCCATGATCGATCAATCATTCCTTCCTAATGACAGTACATACATGACACATAACCCTTCACACTCTGGACTTCCAGAACATGATAGATCCCAATTTGATATCGACAACTTCGTTTGCAACAACTAAGTTTTTGTTATGGAATTAAATGTGAGCACTAACTTTTCATTTGTTGGTCCTAAAAAATCCAAAATTTATGACCTTGATGCACAAACGTTAATCATAGAAAATATTTGAAGTGTGCAAAGCACAAAGAGTCCTCGGATCTCCATGAAATTATCACATAAAAAGAACATCCCATCACCACACAAAGTGTAGGAAACATCGAGCATACCCAAGAAATTCCATCACCTAAATATTCTCTAAAATTACTTATTAATCCTCATGAGAAATTTATCAATCATCATTGGATTCTCTTTTTATTCTCCAAGGGTCTTCATGTGATTTCATTGATGTCATAGAAGAGGCCTTGGAGTTATATTTCACTCAATGTTTCCCTCGAACAATTTTACATCATCTCTCCTCTTAGCATGTGTGGTATGTGAAATATGGACCCGGGGAAATTTTCATCAATAATGAAGCACTCCATTATCAATCGATAGTTATGTTAGATGCTCATTGTCTTACTTCGACCCTTGGAATGAACAACACCACCCACTTTTAGACTCCCTCACAAGATACATTGTACGCAAATTTCATTTGTGAATCTCATCAGGTGCGTCACTCACTTTCTATCTCCTTCCAACAATCATATAGCAATCATTGTAAATTCTTTGATGGAATTGAGTTTTGGTTGGAGGAATCCTACATGTCTACCTATATCATCAATCATAACATCACCAAATTCAACTTGTTAAGTGGAGACTTTCTTGAATCAATTATGCCAGTCTTTCATCCCTTACTAATCCATTCTATGTGATTGGCCTTTAATGAACATGTGGTTGTTGGTTTGGGGTTACTTGATTGGTTACACTAGCACTATGCTTACACCTACTCTTATCTAATCTAGAGTAGGATAGGTTAGGAATAGGATTAGTATAGTTCTTTTTATCCCTTTCTATTTGCATAGATTAATTGTTTGCTTTTGTTTTCATTTCAATAACATAGATTTCGATTTTTTTTTATTGCTTCAATAAATATCACCATCTATGATTAGTTTAGTTTGCAAATCGTGATGGTTGCTTTAGTTTAATTTTCTATCCATCAAATGTTTCTTATTTTTGTTTAATGCATTTCATATTTGTAGACTTGTGAAATTGACTGCTCGCCAACTGGAAGAGTGAATCCGGTCTGGGGTTGTCTAATTAACCCAAGTTGTTTGGATGACTCACTCTGAAAGGTTTAATGGATCCGTTAGCCAATCTACAGTCCTAAAGGAAACGAAAAAAAAATAATTAAAAGAAACGAAATAACTCACTAATTATTAATTACTGAAATATATATGTATATATATAGTTTATATTTATCATATTTATATGATAGTTCTATTTATCTAATTCATATATACAATATGTACAAGTAATGAGTTTTAATCTGAACTCATAAAAAATCAAATGTTTAATGGTTCTTTTAATGACAAAAATAAAGAAAGAAAAAGTACTACTTGTTTTTTATTTGTTTTTTAATCTATATGCATTCGTAAGATCAAATATTAAATTACTATTTAAACTAAAAAAATATAGACAGTGGAAATTATATTATATATAAGAAATTCTATAATAAGCAAGCAAATGAAATAAAAGAACAGACTAACCTATTAATCACTTGAGGAGTATGCATCCGACTGTTTTTGTAAATCGTACATCAGTCCATCCACGAGATAAATATGTTGTGCATCTTCACATTGCTTGGTACAAACGCTAAACTGTGCATTGACTGGTGTATTTAATTGCTAAAAAAACGGGATGCAAAGTAATTACAGTGATATAATAGACTGCAAGTAATAACAACTAAGATTAATCCTACAGTTACAGCTTGCATTTAATCATTCAACATGTTTAAGGTAAACCTCATAATATGAATTGAATGATCATTCACTTTTTTGATCAAACTGAAGCATAAAATCATGAACTGAAAAGGAAAAACTATCTGGACAATAAAATAATCTACGAAGACTAAATATATCAGCAGTCATTCAATTACCAAGATAAACAAATTATAGATCACAACAACATTCACAAATGACTAAAGCATAAAGTAAATATTTGTTATGTCTAAATTTGAGTATAAGTTGTTCACAATAAGCCCCAGGATGAGATGTCTCTAATTACAAAATGATGGGTTTATAAAGGCCTCAGAAAAGATAATTGTTTCCCTTTCTGAGATCAAATATCTATTACAAAAATAAAAGGGGGATGCAACCACCCAGATTCTTCTAAATCCTCCAAAACTAACAACAGTTAATTTATGTTCATACAAAATGCATCAAAGATATGACTGGAAGGTCTTAAGGATGCCTCAGATCAATTTGTAATCATTGATTCCTGGATATCCTGAAAGAAAAAAGGAAAATAGAAAGATTTAGATACATTTCTAACCATTAATCTACACAATTTGAATTAACATAACTAGCTACAGAATCTTGTGATTCTGTAGCTAGTTATTTAGTAAATGAAATCCAATTTATTAAAAGAACAAAGCAATCTAATTTGAACAAATAGTCTTATTTTAAGACAAAGAATCATACCTCCAACTATGAGATCAAATTGTATCAGACAACCTTGGAATTTACAATGGCTGTTGTAACCTCCACGTTTTTAAATACTACATTGCATGTTGTCTTTATACGTTTTTCTTTGCCTTGAATAACAGACTCGAGCCTATGGTTTTCGCTTGTTAAGACATCGATCTGATCCTTTAAAGCCTTAACCTGTGACTGTAGGATAGGGATATCAGTATAATATATATCAATCCATGATAGATAGACTTCACACTTTGACTGTGCAGCGGTTGAGTGGGAACAAACATGGTTGAGAACCGGAGAACCTTCCATACTAACAGTGGATTCATTAACCAACTTAACACCAGGAAATTCTGGATTGTTTTTCATATAGGGAGGTAAGTTATCAACAAAATTATAGGGTCGATCAAGGTGTGGCTCGAATGACTGAAGGTCTTCTACAGCGAGGGACCTATCTATTTCAGATTCTAAACTCTCATGAACCTAGATCATGCTGATCGAGGTCGCATGAGAATTCGACTTATTACGAAGCCTCCTTGAAATTAGCCTCCCAGCTCTCTTGTTCTTAAAATTTATATCAAAATTTATCTTAGATGCTTTCCCTGTAGGTTTCTTTAAATTCTTAACATAGTCATTAGGATGTATAATCTGCTAACAGGCATGTTCAATAACCTTCAGATCGATCAAGGGTTTGTTGTAGGGGAGTGAGACACAGGTCTGGGGAGGTGAGAGAGGCGATGTAGGGTAGACAAGGGTATCTTCAACCATGATTTTATCTACCTCTTCCATATCAGGGTTACCATAGTTATTTCTGGTTATGAATGAATCCTAGCTGTCATTCTGTAACTCTAATTGATGCATGAGCAAGATTTTAATTAGGTCATGATGGAAGAGGCTAGAGTCTGACCATTATTTTTTGTATCTTTTGCCCATTTTATAAAGACTCCTCAGTAAGTAATACGGCATGTTCAAGGGAAACCCCATAAAAATCATAGGCAGATGCAAATGGTACAAAAACACAAGACCGAAATGTCCCTCACAGTTAACAAATTGTTTTACCACAGCAAGAAAATCGTGCCACTGAGATTTTAGGAAGGAAATGGGCATACCTTTGTCACACCCTTTTATTTTCTGAGATGTAAACAGCAGGCCAAGGAACTTCTTCCACTTTTTCATTTTTAAACCACCTTTGACCACTTGCAGGTAATCCTGTAGCTTGACTTAGGAAATCCTCTGTAATCTCCAGTTGTACATCACCCACTTTCGCTCTGCACCCATCAAAGGAAAAAGTGAATTCCTGGGCAACTTGTAAATTGAAACCCTGAAATTTCCTAATGAAAACGAGCCAGCCACTTCTCTCCAAATCTTCTCTGGCATCGTCATATAGGAGCAGAGTTTGAATGTCGTTTCGTTCAACTCTCACAACAAGAGCCATAATGGATGAAAGGGTAATCAATCAGACACAACACACAGGGAGGGTTTGTGAGACAATCCAGAGCCATAACCCGAGCCCGTGAAATTCCAACAGTGAACGGTGTATGAACATAAACTCATAACGATTAGATGGGTGTTTAATTGAAATGCATGCGAAGAGGGTTTTCAAAGCCCAAGGCCAGTCTTGGGAATGATGTCTCCCTGCAAATCATAATGCCATATTTGCATCTAGCACGAGTCTAGGACCAAAGCATTAAAAATGAAAATAAGTGCACGCATCGTGGGTTATATCACAAGGTTTGGGTAAGTCAAAAATCAAAGGTTTAGAAAAAGAAACATATAGCCAAGAATCAAACAAAACCATACCAAAAATCAAATTGTGGGGGTCCTTTGTTTATATAACCATCAATCTCTAAGCATGCTCATTGTTGAAAGGATCGAAACAAAGAGAGTAACTCTTCATGGCAAGAAACCAAACTTCATTAATAAACTATATGAACAATTTTCCTTTGACAAAATTTTAAAATAGAAAGGTAACATAGTCGCAAATTTTCATGCTTCGTATTCATGCTTCCAGTCATGAACAAAGCATGAAAGAAAATAATAGGAAAAAGCGACAACTTATAACTATCGTTTCGAAAATTGCATCATGAAGAGTAATAAAAATAAATGACTCCAGTTAGGCAGCTATGTAGATCAATTAATCGATAAAAAGTTAACAAACATGTTGAGCTACCAACAATGGCGACATGCTAGGAGACGCAATTATCTCTACAATACGAACTAGTTCGGGTTAGAGAATTCTAAAAAAAAAAATTCAAATCGAAGAACAACTGCAAGGTTATTTGAACATCTTTTAAAAAAAGAACAAGATGCAGCCCAGTTTCAGATATCTTTCGTTTAAAAGAATGAAATCTGGTGACAAACTTAACAAAAGAAGTCCATGATATTTAAGTTAAAATCTCCAATATTGTTGACAGGGCCACTACTACTAGTAGGAATCCATAGCCTCGACAGGAATATCAATTAACCCACTCTGACGTCTGTATCCTGCCCAAGAAATTCCAAATCAGAATGAAGGATTATTATGGCCAAAACAAGGTTTATACCTGAGAATTTTATTTTACCTGACATTGCTTCGCTGCAAGTGGGCCTGTTCAGTACCCTGGCGAAGTTATCTTGGCGTCATGCATGCATTTACCCGCTGCCAGCTGACATGTTCAATGTCCCGACGGGTTTACAAACACTTCCCACAGCTCTCTAAGAGTTTATTCACATTCTGATATAGTTTTAAAGATATTCAACAGAACAGGGTGACGCTGAAAATTCCAGTTTTTTTTTTAACAGAACTTAATATTTTCACAGGCCTTTAAATTTTTCTAGCAAACATTCATCAAGATCTGAAAAACAGTTCATTGATAGAACTAATTTTCAAGGACAAGGAGACATCATTGAGTTTCTTTCTTAAAGAGCAAGGACAATGTAAAGAGACTTTTTAAAGATATCCGTGAATACTTTCAAGTGCAGATTGAAACCGGGGAATTGATTTTCAGACAAATGACACCTTCAACCAGGCTACAATTTCAAAGAAGGGCAGCAATAGATGTTCTTACAGCCTTTGACAGCTGTTTCGAGATGAATCATTCTGTTTCTCTTTGTCTGAGCTAAACTGTAATATAGGCATGTATAACTCAAAAGGACCGATGGAAAAAATGAAAACAAAAACAAACCAGCAAAGAAAAATTGGAAAGCAAAGAAATTCAAACAGAAAAATATGTACAGAAGGTGTATCGGAGAGTCCTCAGGTAAAATACCTTTTGAGAGCTTGGCCATTCACCGGAAAGGCGTCTGGCTGTCCCTCTAAATTCTGGAGGCGGAAAGAACTGGGACCTAGTTTTTCAGCAATTAAAAATGGTCCCAACCACAGGTTTTGAAACTTAGTATGTTCTCCTTTCCCCTCATGAGGTTTGTCCCATTTAAGGACAAGATCACCTACCTCAAAATTTATGTCTGAGGCAGAATTGGAATCAAACCAGTTTTTGACAATGAGTTGATGTTGATCCAATTTTCGTTTTGCTTGAGCCCTTACTTCCTCTAATTTCAACAAAGCGTTAATCCGACTTTCCAAGGGAGGACAGTCTTCTTCTTACACCTTATGCGATAACTGCAGAGATGGAAGAAGGACATGTGGTGGAAGAATCGCTTCCCTGTCGTAAACGAGAAAGAAGGGGGAGTTACCAACAACGGTTTTAGGAGTTACCCTATCAGCCCAGATTGCATTAAATAGTGCGTTATGCCAGTTTTTATGGTTTTCGGAGACTGATCTCTTGATGATCTTGATCACGTTTTTATTAGTTGATTCAGCCCAACCATTGCCTTGGGGGTAATAGCTAGAAGAATACTTTAATTTTATTCCTTTTTCTAAATCGAAATCACTCATTTCGAGAGACGAAAAATAGGAAGCATTATCAAATACTAGGCATTCAGGAATACTGAAACGAGTGATAATATTTGAATTCAGAAAGGATATTACCTGGCTGGTGTTTACAACTTTTAATGGCACAGCCTCGGACCATATGGTGAAATAATCTATGGTTGTTATGATGTATTTATGCTGCTGTGAGGATGTGGGGTTGATTGGGCCTATAATATCGAGGCCCCATTGCTGAAAAGGGGAGTTTACCGAAACAGGTTGCAGCGGGAATGCAGACTTATGTACTTGTCCAGATGCCTTTTGACATATTACACACTTGCGACATAAGGCATGGGCGTCTTTGAAAAGAGTAGGTTGGTAGTACCCTACTCTTAATACTTTGTGGGCAGTGGTGTCTCCATCTAAATACCCACCATCTTCCCCTGCATGTAATTCAAATAAGACTTTATCTGCTTCATATTTTTCTAGACAACGCATAAGTATTCCATCGAAATTTTGGCGAAACAAAATACTATTTACTAGCTGAAAAGAAGCATATTTTAATCTCAGTGCTCTCCTTTTTTTTGGATCAAGGTGATGGGGAGATGTTCTATGTATTATATAGAACTTGATGTCATCATACCAAGGACTAGTAAGGTTTTGTGTACATCAGATTTGATTTCGACTGTGATGATCTTGAATTAACATATCAGTTTCATTATGTTGTCTTATAGCTGAATCAACAACTAATTTACATAACCCTTGGCCTCTAACAATTTGTTATGGGGTAATTTCTATGTCATATTCTTGTAAGGATGTGACCCATATTGCCCTTTTTTCACCCAGTTCTTTCTGTACTAACAAATTTATGACAGCAGGGTAAGGGACAATAATTTTCGTCCTAGATTTCAGTAGGTAAGATCGAAAGTGTTTTACTACTTTAAAAATAGCATAAGCTTGCTGATCTACTGCTGGGTAATTAAGTTATGCTCCCTTAAAGGCTGAGCTCATAAAGGCAATTGGGACTTCATTGTCTTCAACATTCTTTTGGTTAGGACAGCAGCATAAGACCGATCAGATACAAACGTGTAAAGAGTGAAATCTCGCGAAAAATCAGGGCTCATTAGTGAAGGAGTGTCTAATATAGCCTTTTCCATTTATTCAAAAGCTTGACTTTCTAGAGGTCCCCAATGGTACTGTACATCCTTTTTTATTAAATTTTGTAATGGTCTGACCATTTCTGAAAAGATGGGGATGAACCTTCTAACAAAGTTTATTTGACCTAAGAAAGATTGCATGGAATTTTTGGAAGAGGGAGGGGGAAGTTTTGAAATGACTTGGGTCCTTTCAGGGTCAATAATCATCCCTTCATTGGATACAATGAAATTGAGGAGCTTACCTTGTTCTACTGCAAAGACAGATTTTTTAGGATTTAAAGAAATACCGTACTTGCGACATCGTTGTAGAACAGATATTAGATGAGCTAGATGATCTCCTTTATTCTTTGAAAAGACAGTGACATCATCTATATAAACTACTACAGATTGATTGATTAAGCTGTGAAAAGCGATATCCATCACTCTCTGAAAGGTGGCACCGGCATTTATGAGCCCAAAGGGAATTTTCCTATAAGCATAGGTACCCCATGGACTACGGAAAGTGGTTTTGAGTTGGTCTGGGGAAGACATAAGGACTTGGTTATACCCTGGAAAACCATCCAGCAACGATAATCTTTCAGAACCAGATACTTGTTAGAGGATCTGTTCCATGGGAGGAACAGGGTAGTTGTCTTTATCAGACGCTCGGTTTAAATTTTGGAAATCAACACATAGTCGGATTTCACCACTCTTCTTCCTTACAGGGACAAGATTAGAGACCCACTGTGTATGTCTTACCAGGAAGATTATTTTAGCATTTAAGAGTTTGTTTAATTCTTTCTTGACTGTTGGTTCAAGTTTTGGATGCATCTTTCTTAACTTATGTTGAAAAGGTTGGGTCTGGGGTTTCATAGGAATAATGTGTTGTATGATGTTAGGATCAAAGATCTTTAGATCCTCGTATGTCCAAGCAAATACATCTTTAAATTCCTTAAACAACTTAATAAATGTTGTCTTTTCTTGCTCAGAACACCCCATTCCCAAATTAATGCATTGTGGGTTATCTTTAGTTCCTAAATTTACTTTTTCATGTGGCAAGGAAGAACTATTCGTTTTACAATTCACTAATTTTCTGAATTTATCGTGAGGATCGTAAAATTTTTCTAATCTAGCCACAGATTTTGGGATAGAGTTTACCATATCTGATGTGGAATCTGGGGATCTTGGATCTGGTATTACTGTAAAATTGCGAAGGTCTTCGTCGTGGGTACCTTCGTCGATAACTGCACCTTGGAAAGTCTCTTCCATGTGTAGAAAATTGATGATCTATTGATCGTCATCGAAGACTCTCCAATTTGTGATGTCCAGGACGGATGGTCTGAACAACAACTTGACGGAAAATGCATTTGGAGAAAGGCCTTCTGCAGGAAAAAGTTTAGAGGCAAAATTAGCTAACAAATCAGCCTCAGAATTATTCAATCTCGGAATAGAATTATTGTTAAACGCAAAAAATTTGTTCATTAAATTCCATACCTCAGTTTGATAGCTTTTCAGGTGTGGAGATAAACAGTGAATAGATTTTTTTAACTGTCTAACCACAGTTTCTTAATCACCAAAGACTATCAAATTTTGAATCCTCAAATCTAGTGCTTTTCTGAGACCTCGCAGGAGTGCCTCGTATTCGGTCGTATTGTTTGTGCATTCAAATTCTAAGGCGCAAGCGATCAAAGTTTTGTTACCTGTTGGATCAATGAGCACACACCCTGCACCAACTCCTTCCTTAGATTTACATCCATTGAAGTAAAGAGACCAGATTTGATTTTCGTCAGGTGCATGTGACCACTGAGAGAGGGTTGTTGACTGTGTGCATGTCATAATTTTGGACTATTATTCCAGGTCAGTAATGGTAGAAGTTTCAGCCATGAAATTGCTGAAAAAAGTGTCCATCCCCTGTATTTCAAGTGAATTGGCGGAAGCAGTGAATGGTTCATTAGGATCATTTAAATTGATTATCGTGAACTTAAGATAACGCTCATGATTGACCTTGATTCTATTAGGCTTTCCATTCTCGGGCAGCCACAGGTGAGACCAATCTATCCCAAAATAACCATGTAGTTGTTCGGACCAATCTCTACTTAAAAACAAGCCATATACTTCGGGGATATCAATGAAAATAATATTGGTAACTTGATGGACTTTAGGATTGGATGATAATCTGATAAGTACATTTTTTAATTCACCTATTACTTTAACACTAGTTCGATCAAGCTGGATAATTTTCA
>JZKD02S0003979.1:16934-27286 GCA_000966675.3 Picea glauca
ATTAACCCACTCTAACGTCTGTATCCTGCCCAAGAAATTTCAAATCAGAATGAAGGATGCTTATGGCCAAAACAAGGTTTATACCTGAGAATTTTCTTTTACCTAACATCGCTTCGCTGCCAGCTAGCATGTTCAGTACCCTAGCGAAGTTATCTTAGCATCATGCATGCATTTACCCGCTACCAGTAGACTTTTTCAGTGTCCCGGTGGGTTTACAAACACTTCCCACAGCTCTATGAGAGTTTATTCACATTCTGATATAGTTTTAAAGATATTCAATAGAGCGGGGTGACGCTGAAAATTCCAGTTTTTTTTTAACACAACCTAATATTTTCACAGGCCTTTAAATTTTTCTAGCAAACCTTCATCAAGATCTGAAAAATAGTTCATTGATAGAACTAATTTTCAAGGATAGGGAGACATCATTGAGTTGCTTTCTTAAAGAGAAGGCACAGCGTAAAGATACTTTTTAAAGATATTCATGAATACTTTCAAGTGTAGATTGAAACTGAGGAATCGAATTTCAGACAGAATGACACCTTTAACCAACCTACAATTTTAGAGAAGGGAAGCAATAGATGTTCTTACAGCCTTTCACAGTTTTTTTGAGATGAAGCATTTTATTTCTCTTTGTCTAAGCTAGACTGTAATACGGGCATGTATGACTCAAAAGGACCAATGGACAAAATGAAAACAAAAACAAACCAGTAAAGAAAAATTGGAAAGCAAAGAAATTCAAACAGAAAAATGTGTACAGAAGGTGTATCGGAGAGTCGTCAGGTAAAGGTGTCTGGTTGTCCCTCTAAATTCTGGAGGCAGAAAGAACTGGGATCTAGTTTTTCAGCAATTAAAAATGGTCCCAAGCACAGGTTTTGAAACTTTGTATGTTCTTCTTTCCCCCCATAAGGTTTGTCCCATTTAAGGACAAGATCACCTACCTCAAAATTTATGTTTGAGGCAGAATTGGAATCAAACCAGTTTTTGACAGTGAGTTGATGTTGATCCAATTTTTGTTTTGCTTGAGCCCTTACTTCCTCTAACTTCAGCAAAGCGTTAATCCGACTTTCTAAGGGAGGACAGTCTTCTTCTTGCACCTTCTGCGATAACTGCAGAGATGGAAGAAGGACATGTGGTGGAAGAATCATTTCCATGTCGTAAACGAGAAAGAAGGGGAAGTTACCAACACCATTTTTATGAGTTACCCTATGAGCCCATATTGCAATAAATAGTGCGTTATGCCAGTTTTTGTGGTTTTCGGAGACAATTCTCTTGATGATCTTGATTAGGTTTTTATTAGTTGATTCAACCAAACCATTGCCTTAGGGGTAATAGCTGGCAGAATACTTTAATTTTATTCCTTTTTCTAAAGAGAAATCACTCATTTCGAGAGACGAAAAATAGGAAGCATTATCAAATACTAGGCATTCAGGAATACTGAAACAAGTGATAATATTTGAAATCAGGAAGGATATTACCTGGCTGGTGTTTACAACTTTTAATGGCGCAGCCTCGGACCATCTGGTGAAATAATCTTTGGCGTTTATGATGTATTTATGCTGCTGCGAGAATGTGGGGTTGATTGGGACTATAATATCGAGACCCCATTGTTGAAAAGGGGAGTCTACCGAAACAGGTTGCAGCGGGAATGCTGACTTTTGTACTCGTCTAGATGCCTTTTGACAGATTACACACTTGCGGCATAAGGCATGGGCGTCTTTGAAAAGATTAGGCCAGTAGTACCCTGCTCTTAATACTTTTTGGCCAGTGGTGTCTCCACCGAAATGCCCACCAGCTTCCCCTGCATGTAATTCCAATAAGACTTTATCTGCTTCATCTTTTTCTAGACAACGCATAAATATTCCATCAAAATTTTGGCGAAACAAAATACCGTTTACCAGCTGAAAAGAAGTAGATTTTAATCTCATTGCTCTCCTCTTTTTTGGATAACGGTGACGGGGAGCTGATCCATGTATTAGATAGAACTTGATGTCATCATACCAAGGACTAGTAAGGTTTTGTGTACAATAGATTTGATTTTGACTGCGTTGATCGTAAATTAACATATCAGTTTCATTCTGTTGTCCTATAGCTGAATCAGTAACTAATTTACATCAACCTTGGCCTCTAAAAATTTGTGTTGGGGTAATTTCTATGTCGTATTCTTGTAAGGATGTGACTCAGTTTTCCCTTTTTTCACCCAATTCTCTCTGTACTAACAAATTTTTGATAGCAGGGTAAGGGACAATAATTTTCATCCTAGATTTCAGTAGGTAAGATCGAAAGTGTTTTACTTCTTTAAAAACAGCATAAGCCTACTAATCTACTACCGGTTAATTAATTTCTTCTCCCTTAAAGGCTGAGCTCATAAAGGAAATTGGGACTTCATTGTTTTCAACATTCTTTTGGGTTAGGACAGCAACATAAGACCGATCAAATGCAAACATGTAGAGAGTGAAATCTCGTGAAAAATTAGGGCTCATTAGAGAAGGAGCATCTACTATAGCCTTTTTTATTGAGTCAAAAGCTTGACTTTATAGAGGTCCCCAATGGTACTGTACATCCTTTTTTATTAAATTTTGTAATGGTCTGACCATTTCTAAAAAGCTGGGGATGAACATTCTAACAAAGTTTATCTGGCCTAAGAAAGATTGCATGGAATTTTTGGAAGAGGGAGGGGGAAGTTTTGAAATGATTTGGGTCCTTTCAGGGTCAATAATCATCCCTTCATTGGATACAATGAAACAGAGGAGCTTACCTTGTTCTACTACAAAGACAGACTTTTAAGGATTTAAAGAAATACCGTACTTACGACATCATTGTAGAACAGATCTTAGATGAGCTAGATGATCTCCTTTATTTTTTGAGAAGACAGTGACATCATCTAGATAAACTACTACAGATTGATTGATTAAGCCACGGAAAGTGATATCCATCACTCTCTGAAAGGTGGCACCGACATTTATGATCCCAAAGGGCATTTTCCTATAAGCATAGGTACCCCATGGAGTACGGAAAGTGGTTTTGAGTTAGTCTGGGGGAGACATAAGGACTTGGTTATACCTTGAAAAACCATCCAACAACGATAATATTTCAGAGCCAGATACTTGTGGTAGGATCTGTTCCATGGGAGGAACAGGGTAGTTGTCTTTATCATATGCTCAGTTTAAATTTTGAAAATCGACACATAGTCGGATTTCACCACTCTTCTTCCTTACCCGAACAAGATTAGAGACCCACTGTGTATGTCTTACCGGGAAGATTATTTTAGCATTCAAGAGTTTGTTTAATTATTTCTTGACTGTTGGTTCAAGTTTTGGGTGCGTCTTTCTTAACTTCTATTGAAAAGGTTGGGTCTGGGGTTTCATAGGAATAATGTGTTGTATGATGTTAGGATCAAAGGTCTTTAGATCGTCGTATGTCCAAGAAAAGACATCTTTAAATTCCTTAAAAAAATTAATAAATGTTGTCTTTTCTTGCTCAGGACACCCCATTCCCAAATTAATTCACTATGGGTTATCTTTAGTTCCTAAATTTACTTTTTCATGTGTCAAGGAAGAACTATTCGTTTTACAATTCACTGATTTTCTGAATTTATCGTGAAGATCATAAAATCTTTCTAATCTAACCACAAATTTTGGGATAGAGTTTACCATATCTGATGTGGACTCTAGGGATCTTGGATCTGGTATTACCGTAAAATTGTGAAGGTCTTCGTCGTGGATACCTTCGTCGATAACTGCGCCTTGTAAAGTCTCTTCCATGTGCAGAAAACTGATGATTTGTTGATCGTCATCGAAGACTCTCCAATTTGTGATGTTGTCTAGGACGGATGGTCTAAACAACAACTCGACGAAAAACACATTTGGAGAAAGGCCTTCTGCAGGAAAAAGTTTAGAGGCGACATTAGCTAACAAATCAGCCTCAGAATTATTCAATCTCGGAATAGAATTATTGTTAAACACGGAAAAATTGGTCATTAAATTCCATACCTCAGTTTGATAGCTTTTTAGGTGTAGATATAAACAGTGAATAGAGTTTTTTACCTGTCTAACCACAATTTTTGAATCACCAAAGACTGTCAAATTTTGAATCCTCAAATCTAGTGCTTTTCTGAGACCTTGCAGCAGTGTCTCATATTCGGCCGTATTGTTTGTGCATTCAAATTCTAAGCGGAAAGCGATCAAAGTTTTTTTACCTATTGGATCAATGAGCACACATGTTGCACCAGCTCCTTCCTTAGATTTAGATCCATCGAAGTACAGAGACCAGATTTGATTTTCGTCAGGTGCATATGACCACTGAGAGAGGGTTGTTGACTATGTTCATGTCATAATTTTGAACTGTTGTTCCAGGTCAGTAATGGTAGAAGTTTCAGCCATGAAATTGCCGAAAAAAGTGTCCATCCTCTGTATTTCAGGTGAATTGGTGGAAGCAGTGAATGGTTCATTAGGATCATTTAAATTGTTTACCATGAAATTAAGATAACGCTCACGATTGACCTTGATTCTGTTAGGCTTTCCATTCTCGGGAAACCACAGGTGAGACCAATTTGTCGCAAAATAACCATGTAGCTGTTCGGACCAATATATACTTAAAAACAAGCCATATACTTCGGGGATATCAACGAAAATAATATCAATAACTTGATGGACTTTAGGATTGGATGATAATCTGATAAGCACATTTTTTAATTCACCTATTACTTTAACACTAGTTCGATCAATCTGGATAATTTTCAGGCTGGAAGGTTAAACTTCGGCATTAATTTTTTTGCAGATAGACCAAGGCATTACGTTCGACGATGCACTTGAATATACCATACAGTTATGTACATTCCCATTGAAAATTTCAAAAGTCAACAAAAAGGATGGGACATTTCTACGAGTATTAACGGCAGAAGTTTGTTGTTTTTAGTCGCAGCCCCTGAAACTAGTTTATCTACATTTGTTACACTTTTTACAGCAAGGTCTCTTTTATCAAAAGACTCTAGCATCGTTTTAACGGAAACCTTTTGAGGTGTTTTGGGGTTGTTTTCTGCAAATTTGTTGTTGTTCATATTGTTGTTTTTGCTATTTTCTGCGATATTCTGTAGCATCTTTTGCAGAAGAAAAGGAAATTTCAATAATTCGTAAACAGAAATATTAGCTCTAAGTTTTTTGACATCCTCAATCAAATCATACTCTAAACTTGGAGTTGTTGAATTCTATTTAGTTTCAATTGGTTTAGACTATTTTTTAGGTGCATTAGTTCTGATTTTAGAAGAAGATTTATTTGTCGTCTTACTCCTGGTATTGTAAGGATGCATTNACATCAACCTTGGCCTCTAAAAATTTGTGTTGGGGTAATTTCTATGTCGTATTCTTGTAAGGATGTGACTCAGTTTTCCCTTTTTTCACCCAATTCTCTCTGTACTAACAAATTTCTGACAGCAGGGTAAGGGACAATAATTTTCATCCTAGATTTCAGTAGGTAAGATCGAAAGTGTTTTACTGCTTTAAAAACAGCATAAGCCTACTAATCTACTACCGGTTAATTAATTTCTTCTCCCTTAAAGGCTGAGCTCATAAAGGCAATTGGGACTTCATTGTTTTCAACATTCTTTTGGGTTAGGACAGCAACATAAGACCGATCAAATGCAAACGTGTAGAGAGTGAAATCTCGTGAAAAATTAGGGCTCATTAGAGAAGGAGCATCTACTATAGCCTTTTTTATTGAGTCAAAAGATTGACTTTATAGAGGTCCCCAATGGTACTGTACATCCTTTTTTATTAAATTTTGTAATGGTCTGACCATTTCTAAAAAGCTGGGGATGAACCTTCTAACAAAGTTTATCTGACCTAAGAAAGATTGCATGGACTTTTTGGAAGAGGGAGGGGGCAGTTTTGAAATGATTTGGGTCCTTTCAGGGTCAATAATCATCCCTTCATTGGATACAATGAAACAGAGGAGCTTACCTTGTTCTACTGCAAAGACAGACTTTTAAGGATTTAAAGAAATACCGTACTTACGACATCATTGTAGAACAGATCTTAGATGAGCTAGATGATCTCCTTTATTCTTTGAGAAGACAGTGACATCATCTAGATAAACTACTATAGATTGATTGATTAAGCCACGAAAAGTGATATCCATCACTCTCTGAAAGGTGGCACCGACATTTATGAGCCCAAAGGGCATTTTCCTATAAGCATAGGTACCCCATGGAGTACGGAAAGTGGTTTTGAGTTAGTCTGGGGGAGACATAAGGACTTGGTTATACCTTGAAAAACCATCCAACAACGATAATATTTCAGAGCCAGATACTTGTGGTAGGATCTGTTCCATGGGAGGAACAGGGTAGTTGTCTTTATCATATGCTCAGTTTAAATTTTGAAAATCGACACATAGTCGGATTTCACCACTCTTCTTCCTTACCCGAACAAGATTAGAGACCCACTGTGTATGTCTTACCGGGAAGATTATTTTAGCATTCAAGAGTTTGTTTAATTATTTCTTGACTGTTGGTTCAAGTTTTGGGTGCGTCTTTCTTAACTTCTATTGAAAAGGTTGGGTCTGGGGTTTCATAGGAATAATGTGTTGTATGATGTTAGGATCAAAGGTCTTTAGATCGTCGTATGTCCAAGAAAAGACATCTTTAAATTCCTTAAAAAAATTAATAAATGTTGTCTTTTCTTGCTCAGGACACCCCATTCCCAAATTAATTCACTATGGGTTATCTTTAGTTCCTAAATTTACTTTTTCATGTGTCAAGGAAGAACTATTCGTTTTACAATTCACTGATTTTCTGAATTTATCGTGAAGATCATAAAATCTTTCTAATCTAACCACAAATTTTGGGATAGAGTTTACCATATCTGATGTGGACTCTAGGGATCTTGGATCTGGTATTACCGTAAAATTGTGAAGGTCTTCGTCGTGGATACCTTCGTCGATAACTGCGCCTTGTAAAGTCTCTTCCATGTGCAGAAAACTGATGATTTGTTGATCGTCATCGAAGACTCTCCAATTTGTGATGTTGTCTAGGACGGATGGTCTAAACAACAACTCGACGAAAAACACATTTGGAGAAAGGCCTTCTGCAGGAAAAAGTTTAGAGGCGACATTAGCTAACAAATCAGCCTCAGAATTATTCAATCTCGGAATAGAATTATTGTTAAACACGGAAAAATTGGTCATTAAATTCCATACCTCAGTTTGATAGCTTTTTAGGTGTAGATATAAACAGTGAATAGAGTTTTTTACCTGTCTAACCACAATTTTTGAATCACCAAAGACTGTCAAATTTTGAATCCTCAAATCTAGTGCTTTTCTGAGACCTTGCAGCAGTGTCTCATATTCGGCCGTATTGTTTGTGCATTCAAATTCTAAGCGGAAAGCGATCAAAGTTTTTTTACCTATTGGATCAATGAGCACACATGTTGCACCAGCTCCTTCCTTAGATTTAGATCCATCGAAGTACAGAGACCAGATTTGATTTTCGTCAGGTGCATATGACCACTGAGAGAGGGTTGTTGACTATGTTCATGTCATAATTTTGAACTGTTGTTCCAGGTCAGTAATGGTAGAAGTTTCAGCCATGAAATTGCCGAAAAAAGTGTCCATCCTCTGTATTTCAGGTGAATTGGTGGAAGCAGTGAATGGTTCATTAGGATCATTTAAATTGTTTACCATGAAATTAAGATAACGCTCACGATTGACCTTGATTCTGTTAGGCTTTCCATTCTCGGGAAACCACAGGTGAGACCAATTTGTCGCAAAATAACCATGTAGCTGTTCGGACCAATATATACTTAAAAACAAGCCATATACTTCGGGGATATCAACGAAAATAATATCAATAACTTGATGGACTTTAGGATTGGATGATAATCTGATAAGCACATTTTTTAATTCACCTATTACTTTAACACTAGTTCGATCAATCTGGATAATTTTCAGGCTGGAAGGTTAAACTTCGGCATTAATTTTTTTGCAGATAGACCAAGGCATTACGTTCGACGATGCACTTGAATATACCATACAGTTATGTACATTCCCATTGAAAATTTCAAAAGTCAACAAAAAGGATGGGACATTTCTACGAGTATTAACGGCAGAAGTTTGTTGTTTTTAGTCGCAGCCCCTGAAACTAGTTTATCTACATTTGTTACACTTTTTACAGCAAGGTCTCTTTTATCAAAAGACTCTAGCATCGTTTTAACGGAAACCTTTTGAGGTGTTTTGGGGTTGTTTTCTGCAAATTTGTTGTTGTTCATATTGTTGTTTTTGCTATTTTCTGCGATATTCTGTAGCATCTTTTGCAGAAGAAAAGGAAATTTCAATAATTCGTAAACAGAAATATTAGCTCTAAGTTTTTTGACATCCTCAATCAAATCATACTCTAAACTTGGAGTTGTTGAATTCTATTTAGTTTCAATTGGTTTAGACTATTTTTTAGGTGCATTAGTTCTGATTTTAGAAGAAGATTTATTTGTCGTCTTACTCCTGGTATTGTAAGGATGCATTTTTTCGAAATTAGCTTGAAAAATGCTATCCGAGAAGTGCCCGAAAATGTTGGGAGAGGATTCATCCTCTTCCACTATCTCTTGTTCAGCCACGTCTTCAGGAATATCGGGAGGAATCAAGTTATCATGTGCCTCTAGAATCGACTGAATAGCAAACTATAAGCTTTCTAGATTCAGGCCTTCAGAATTTGAGTTAGGTCGGTTTGTGGGAAAAGGATTTCTAAAAGGGGGTTTGTAAGGCCCTTTTCTTAAAGAAGCTTCTTCAGCCGATCTTCTCAAATCTATAACCTGATTAAAAAACTTCTGAATGACCAACTGTAAACTTTCTAGATCCAAACCATCTGATTGAGTTTTGTTTTGGGGAGGTCTAGGAAGAATTTTGATTTTCTTCTTGGAGGATGAAGTAGTCTCTGACTCGTTACAGATATTGTCTTTTAGGCTGAGAATATCTTTCTTGATTTGACTCACCTCTTCAAAGGCTTCTAATAATGTGGCTTTCTTAGACCTTTTTACCCAAATTGCTATGTTTTGGAGTAGGGATTTTGTGTAGTATGCAACGACATGATTTCCAACGGGCATTGAGTCTGTGGGGATTCGATTCTTTAAAGTTAGGAACCTTTGATTAAAGTCTTTTATCTTTTCTTTGGGGTTCATATTTAAACTAGAAAGTTCCATGACTAGGACTTCAGGAGATTTTTCATCTCTGAATTTCTTAAGGAAACAGGATTCGAATCTATCCCATGACACAATGGTGTGGGGTTGTTGGGAAAAATGTCAGGTAGAGGCATTGCCTTCAAAGGTGTACGGAAAAAGTATGAGATGAAGGACTTCCTTCGTCTGATGATTCAAAGGCTGAGATGAAGGACTTCCTTCGTCTGATGATTCTTCAAAGGCTGGGTGGTGCCAAAGGCTGAGATGAAGGACTTCCTTCATCTGATGATTCTTCTCTAGAAGAAGAAGGAGATGAAGGGGGTGGTGATGGTGGAATACCAGATCCTCCTGCTGCAGGAGTGAGGATGTGATCTGGATTCGTAGGGTTTAGGGTAAGATCAATGCCTTCAAGTTGCTCCCTAATATCAGAGAAGTTGAATGGTTGATTCAAAGGCCGACCTGGTTTTCTGATATGGTCCAAGGTACCATGCATCCTTAGGAGGGATTGACGAACAATTTCTTGTACACCGGCCCTTGGGGGTTTTGGAGTTACTAGTTCAACGGTAATCCGTCGATTGTCATTTGATGTGGTTGTTGTTTGAGGGAAAATGTTGTCTTCAGAGTGACTTCTCGTTACTATAGGTGAGCAGGTAGGTGGGGGAGGAGTCTTGCGACCTCCACTTGCCATCAATAGTATTCAGGCCCTCCTTCTAGCGCCATTTGTTGACTTGCGAAATTGACCACTCGTCAACTGGAAGAGTGAATCCGGTATGGGGTTGTCTAATTAACCCAAGCTGTTTTGATTGACTCACTCTGATATGTTTAATGGCTCCGTTAGCCAATCTACAGTATTAAAGGAAACGAAAAAAATAAATAAAAGAAACGAAATAACTCACTAATTATTAATTACTGAAATATATATGTATATCTAAATATATATATATATATATATATACAGCTTATATATATTATATTTATATGATAGTTCTATTTATCTAATTCATATATACAATATGTACAAGTAATGAGTTTTAATATGAACTCATAAAAAATCAAATGTTTAATGGTTCTTTTAATGACAGAAATAAAGAAAGAAAAAGTACTACTTGTTTTTTATTTGTTTTTTAATCTATGTGCATTCGTAAGATCAAATATTAAATTACTATTTAAACAAAAAAAGTATAGACAGTGGAAATT
>JZKD02S0003990.1:13420-27286 GCA_000966675.3 Picea glauca
CCTCTGGTGAAAGTAAAGTTACTAGTAACCGGAAGTCTAAACGAAATAGAAAGAGGAAGAATAGGAAGAAGAAATCACCAACCTCTGCGAGTCATGTTAGAGATAGGTCGAAAACCTCTGCAAGTCACATTGAAGACTAACACCTAGCCTCTACAAGTTATGCTGGGGGAAATTACCCACCCTATGCAAGTCATGCTGGGAGAAAAGGTCCAGTCCCTGCTATTCATACTAGCAATAGGTCTGTAGCCTCTGTGAGTCATGCTATCGACCCATCACCAACCTTTGCAAGTCATGTTGGAGATGTGAAACCAACCACTACTAGTCATGCTGGGGCCATTGATTCTTTTGAGAAACCTATACAGATAAGACGTAAGCCTAAGTTCCCTTGTAATCTTTGCAAGGGAGATCACCTTACTCATTTGTGCCTTGACATTCCAGAGGTACAAATATTGTGGTCCCTGTCTACAAGATCTTTTGATTCTGAGTCTTCTCGTGTTTCCTCGTAGTCTATTCAACCTTTAGTTGAGAAAGTGGTCATGTAGATACAGTCATCGAATGATCCCACTCCTATTTTGAGGGGTGAGGTGCCTTTAGACCTTGTAGTCTCTCAGCCTATTCAACCATTGATTGAGAAAGTGGTCACGCCGATGCAGTCATCGACTGATCCCACTCCTCTTTTGAGGGGTGAGGTGCCTTTAGACCTTGTAGTCTCTCAGCCTATTCAACCATTGGTTGAGAAAGTGGTCATGCCGATGCAGTCATCTACTGATCCCACTCCTCTTTTGGGGGGTGAGGTGACTTTAGACCATGTAGTCCTGCAGCCTATTCAACCATTGGTTGCGAAAGTGGTCATGCTGATGCAGTCATTAGGTGATCCCACTCTTCTTTTGGGGAGTGACGTGTTTACCGACTATGTTTTTAGTATTTTCGGTTCAATACTTTCAGAACAAGGGGGAATTTCGCTCATTTTGAGCACACCCCCTCTAATCCCTAGGATGGTTTCCTTTGATTGGAATGACCTTTTTGAGCCTCATCTTCCTTCTACCGCACCTTTTCAAATAAGGGTTGAAATTAATTTAACAAACATTTATCGATGTATTGTGGATGAGGGATCCTCTACAAGTATTTTATCCTCCTCAGTTTGGAAAGTCTTGGGATCTCCCGAGCTTGTGTCTTCTTTGCATGAGTTGTTGGATTTTGACAGATGTCCTAGTGAATATTTTGGGGTTCTTCCTCAATTACCTATATCTTTAGGTGGGAAGACTATCCTTGTTGATGTTATAGTGGTGCAAGGACCATTAGATTTCAATATACTTCTCAGGTGGGATTATGTATATGCTATGAATGTTGTGGTGTCTACGCTCTTCCAGGTGATGCATTTCCCTCACAATGAAAGCATTGTCACTATCGACCAACTGACATCTGATAATCACCATCCTAATTCGACATTATTTCATACTACCCCTTTATATTTTCCTTGCGTTCATGTAGACTCTACCCCTCCACAGGTTAATTATGTGGCATCTTATCCTCGATGTTAAATTGCCTCTGAGAAGGAACCTGTGAAACCATGTTGGCCTTCCCGAGACTTAGTATCAATAATTGATCCATTGGTGTATCCAGTGGGGGCACGGGAGCCCTTGCTTCCCCCTCTTGGTCCAAGTAGGCTTGAGTATCCTTCTGATTCCGATCTCATTGTTAGTAGATCCTCAATCCCTCATGATCATGATTCTTCGTTGATAGAATATGCCAGTCCTGGTCAAAACCTCCAACATCATATGGAGTATGGTCAGTTTACTTCACCCTTTGGGACTACTGACCCTCGTTTACATGATTTATCAGATTTTGAATTGCCTTCAGATGAGGCTATCCTTGAATCCATGACTATGGTTTCTATACCGCAGGAGGACTTACACCATGGTTTTTGTTTTCTTCCCTTTTGGGAGACTTCCCAAGTTGACTATCGAAGAGACTCTTGGTCTGAGCCTAACAATGGGCTCTACCTGAACCAGTTTTATACATGAGTTGTAGCCCCCTTGGAGTCTTCTTTAAGCCCTTTTCAGACCCTTTAAACATGAAAATATTGCCGAGCGATCTTGTTTCTTCACACTCGTTAAATTGGTCTAGAAGAACGTTTCTTAAACGGGTCTTCTTTTAAGCCCTTTTCAGACCCTCTAAACATGAAAATATTGTCGAGCGATCTTGTGACCTTTCACGCTTGTTAAACTGAAATTTGAAGTCACGTCTATCTGACGGTAGTTTACCCCTTTTTGGTCTGGACGGTCAACTGTATGAACAAAGGTATAATCTAAGGAACTTCAGTTTTCTAGAAGAGTACTCTCAGGTATCATTTTAACCCTTTTTCGGGCCTAAGGGACTAAATTTANCTCTTTTGGGGGGTGAGGTGACTTTAGACCATGTAGTCCTGCAGCCTATTCAACCATTGGTTGCGAAAGTGGTCATGCCGATGCAGTCATCAGGTGATCCCACTCTTCTTTTGGGGAGTGATGTGTTTACCGACTATGTTTTTAGTATTTTCGGTTCAATAATTTCAGAACAAGGGGGAATTCCGCTCGTTCTGAGCACACCCCCTCTAATCCCTAGGATGGTTTCCTTTGATTGGAATGACCTTTTTGAGCCTCATCTTCCTTCTTCCGCACCTTTTCAAATAAGGGTTGAAGTTAATTTAACAAACATTTATCGATGTATTGTGGATGAGGGATCCTCTACAAGTATTTTACCCTCCTCAGTTTGGAAAGTCTTGGGATCTCCCGAGCTTGTGTCTTCTTTGCATGAGTTTTTGGATTTTGACAGATGTCCTAGTGAATATTTTGGGGTTCTTCCTCAGTTACCTATATCTTTAGGTGGGAAGACTATCCTTGTTGATGTTATAGTGGTGCAAGGCCCATTAGATTTCAATATACTTCTCAGGTGGGATTATGTATATGCTATGAATGTTGTGGTGTCTACGCTCTTCCAGGTGATGCATTTCCCTCACAATGAAAGCATTGTCACTATCGACCAACTGACATCTGATAATCACCATCCTAATTCGACATTATTTCATACTACCCCTTTATATTTTCCTTGCGTTCATGTAGACTCTACCCCTCCACAGGTTAATTATGTGGCATCTTATCCTCGATGTTAAATTGCCTCTGAGAAGGAACCTGTGAAACCATGTTGGCCTTCCCGAGACTTAGTATCAATAATTGATCCATTGGTGTATCCAGTGGGGGCACGGGAGCCCTTGCTTCCCCCTCTTGGTCCAAGTAGGCTTGAGTATCCTTCTGATTCCGATCTCATTGTTAGTAGATCCTCAATCCCTCATGATCATGATTCTTCGTTGATAGAATATGCCAGTCCTGGTCAAAACCTCCAACATCATATGGAGTATGGTCAGTTTACTTCACCCTTTGGGACTACTGACCCTCGTTTACATGATTTATCAGATTTTGAATTGCCTTCAGATGAGGCTATCCTTGAATCCATGACTATGGTTTCTATACCGCAGGAGGACTTACACCATGGTTTTTGTTTTCTTCCCTTTTGGGAGACTTCCCAAGTTGACTATCGAAGAGACTCTTGGTCTGAGCCTAACAATGGGCTCTACCTGAACCAGTTTTATACATGAGTTGTAGCCCCCTTGGAGTCTTCTTTAAGCCCTTTTCAGACCCTTTAAACATGAAAATATTGCCGAGCGATCTTGTTTCTTCACACTCGTTAAATTGGTCTAGAAGAACGTTTCTTAAACGGGTCTTCTTTTAAGCCCTTTTCAGACCCTCTAAACATGAAAATATTGTCGAGCGATCTTGTGACCTTTCACGCTTGTTAAACTGAAATTTGAAGTCACGTCTATCTGACGGTAGTTTACCCCTTTTTGGTCTGGACGGTCAACTGTATGAACAAAGGTATAATCTAAGGAACTTCAGTTTTCTAGAAGAGTACTCTCAGGTATCATTTTAACCCTTTTTCGGGCCTAAGGGACTAAATTTACGAAAAAGGAACCCCCACAGAGTCCATAGTTAAGCTCTTTTCAGACTCCCTAAAATTGAAAAGATCACCAAGTGATCTTATTCTTTCAGACTCATTAAAATGGTCTAGAAGAACATTCCTGGTGGAGTCCATAGTTAAGCTTTTTTCAGACTCCTTAAAAATGAAAAAAATGTCCGAGTGATCTTTTCTTTATCACACTCGTTAAAATGGTTTTGAATATACATCTTTTCGATGTTAGTTTACCCCTTTTTCGAACCGACTAGACTACCTTCGAAAAAGATACCCCAATGGAGTCTCCTTTTACGTTTTTTTAGACTCTCTAAATATGAAAAATCGCCGAGCTTACCTTCTCTGGGATCGTTAAAATTACATCGAAGGATGTTACCATTGTGTGTCTTGTTAACCGCATTTGCATACCTGTGTCTTTGGCATAATGCCGGCTCCATGTTACTCTCAACTGAACCCTATGAAGCATGCCTTATATGCAAGCCTTGTAGCACTTTGCCTTTGCATCTTGACACCTTTGGCCCCTAGAGGATTTTTCTCGAGTGTCCTTTTCCTGCATATGTCTCTTTTCCCTAAGCATCCCTATGTTCCATGTGCTTGGAACTAGTATGTTTGCGACACTTGATCCTCCTTTGTAACATAGAATTATTTTATTCTTTTTCAAGCTTTCCAACATTATTGAAAAAGACAAAAAAATCAAATATACCCCAAAAAGAGGAAGGGAAAAGTATTTTCTTTGTATTGGTAACAAAATGAGTCGCCCTTGGATAAAGCACATCCTTTTGTTTGTTCGTCAAGCCCTGGGATTTAACATGACCTTAGGAAGCCATTCCCACTACATTGAGCTGTGTCCTCCTCCATTTGGTTATTCTTCCAAACATATGGAGAGTTTTCATTACCTCCTGCCTCGCAAACTTATGTTAATGCCATGATGCCCGAGTCTCATCATTTGTCATGCTATTGTCCAAGGGAATTTTTTACCAAGCCTGAGTCAGCCCCTCTGCATTTTGTCTCTTTCCCTCATGCTCAACCATCCTGAAAGTCCAATCAAGTCTTTGTTCGAAATCAATGAAGCCTTCAGTCTGATAATTAAGATTCTCTATTCCATGACCGAAGAGCCGTCGAAGACCTCTACATAGTAAAGTTGTACACTCATACCTAAGTTTTGAAAATTATGAAGTTGTTTCTCGAGCTTTGAAGACCTCATCTCTAGCCATTAGGCCTTATCAACTTCTAGAATATGGATACTCTACATGTATATATTTTTGATTTTGAGATGTAGCTCCGCTGTGTATTGCTCATGACTACACTTTATATAGTTATATGACATGGATATACAATGTATTTGATTGGTAGCCATGATTTTATTTCATCACGAGCATGGGTATGCCTGCCTTGGTGAGATAATCATTATTTCGTAGAAGGCACCTCCCAATTCTAGTCCCTAGGCTTATNCCATTAGATTTCAATATACTTCTCAGGTGGGATTATGTATATGCTATGAATGTTGTGGTGTCTACGCTCTTCCAGGTGATGCATTTCCCTCACAATGAAAGCATTGTCACTATCGACCAACTGACATCTGATAATCACCATCCTAATTCGACATTATTTCATACTACCCCTTTATATTTTCCTTGCGTTCATGTAGACTCTACCCCTCCACAGGTTAATTATGTGGCATCTTATCCTCGATGTTAAATTGCCTCTGAGAAGGAACCTGTGAAACCATGTTGGCCTTCCCGAGACTTAGTATCAATAATTGATCCATTGGTGTATCCAGTGGGGGCACGGGAGCCCTTGCTTCCCCCTCTTGGTCCAAGTAGGCTTGAGTATCCTTCTGATTCCGATCTCATTGTTAGTAGATCCTCAATCCCTCATGATCATGATTCTTCGTTGATAGAATATGCCAGTCCTGGTCAAAACCTCCAACATCATATGGAGTATGGTCAGTTTACTTCACCCTTTGGGACTACTGACCCTCGTTTACATGATTTATCAGATTTTGAATTGCCTTCAGATGAGGCTATCCTTGAATCCATGACTATGGTTTCTATACCGCAGGAGGACTTACACCATGGTTTTTGTTTTCTTCCCTTTTGGGAGACTTCCCAAGTTGACTATCGAAGAGACTCTTGGTCTGAGCCTAACAATGGGCTCTACCTGAACCAGTTTTATACATGAGTTGTAGCCCCCTTGGAGTCTTCTTTAAGCCCTTTTCAGACCCTTTAAACATGAAAATATTGCCGAGCGATCTTGTTTCTTCACACTCGTTAAATTGGTCTAGAAGAACGTTTCTTAAACGGGTCTTCTTTTAAGCCCTTTTCAGACCCTCTAAACATGAAAATATTGTCGAGCGATCTTGTGACCTTTCACGCTTGTTAAACTGAAATTTGAAGTCACGTCTATCTGACGGTAGTTTACCCCTTTTTGGTCTGGACGGTCAACTGTATGAACAAAGGTATAATCTAAGGAACTTCAGTTTTCTAGAAGAGTACTCTCAGGTATCATTTTAACCCTTTTTCGGGCCTAAGGGACTAAATTTATGAAAACGGAACCCCCACAGAGTCCATAGTTAAGCTCTTTTCAGACTCCCTAAAATTGAAAAGATCACCAAGTGATCTTATTCTTCCACACTCATTAAAATGGTCTAGAAGAACATTCCTGGTGGAGTCCATAGTTAAGCTTTTTTCAGACTCCTTAAAAATGAAAAAAAATGTCCGAGTGATCTTTTCTTTATCACACTCGTTAAAATGGTTTTGAATATACATCTTTTCGATGCTAGTTTACCCCTTTTTTGAACCGACTAGACTACCTTCGAAAAAGATACCCCAATGGAGTCTCCTTTTACATTTTTTCAGACTCTCTAAATATGAAAAATCGTCGAGCTTACCTTCTCTGGAATCGTTAAAATTACATCGAAGGACGTTACCATTGTGTGTCTAACCGCATTTGCATACCTGTGTCTTTGGCCTAATGCCGGCTCCATGTTACTCTCAACTGAACCCTATGAAGCATGCCTTATATGCAAGCCTTGTAGCACTTTGCCTTTGCATCTTGACACCTTTGGCCCCTAGAGGATTTTTCTCGAGTGTCCTTTTCCTGCATATGTCTCTTTTCCCTGAGCATCCCTGTGTTCCGTGTGCTTGGAACTAGTATGTTTGCGACACTTGATCCTCCTTTGTAACATAGAATTCTTTTATTCTTTTTCGAGCTTTCCAACATTATTGAAAAAGACAAAAAAAATCAAATATACCCCAAAAAGAGGAAGGGAAAAGTATTTTCTTTGTATTGGCAGCACAATGAGTCGCCCTTGGATAAAGCACATCCTTATGTTTGTTCATCAAACCCTGGGATTTAACATGACCTTAGGAAGCCATTCCCACTACATTGAGCTGTGTCCTCCTCCATTTGGTTATTCTTCCAAACATATGGAGAGTTTTCATTACCTCCTGCCTCGCAAACTTATGTTAATGCCATGATGCCTGAGTCTCATCATTTGTCATGCTATTGTCCAAGGGAAGTTTTTACCAAGCCTGAGTCAACCCCTCTGCATTTTGTCTCTTTCCCTCATGCTCAACCATCCTGAAAGTCCAATCAAGTCTTTGTTCTAAATCAATGAAGCCTTCAGTCTGATAATTAAGATTCTCTAGTCCCTGACCGACGAGCCGTCGAAGACCTCTACATAGTGAAGTTGTACACTCATACCTATGTTTTGAAAATTATGAAGTTGTTTCTCGAGCTTTGAAGACCTCATCTCTATCCATCAGGCCTTATCAACTTCTAGAAGATGGATACTCTACATGTATATATTTTTGATTTTGAGATGTAGCTCCGCTGTGTATTTCTCACGACTACACTTTATATAGTTATATGACATGGATCTACAATGTATTTGATTGGTAGCCATGATTTTATTTCATCCCGAGCATGGGTATGCCTGCCTTGGTGAGATAATCATTATTTCGTAGAAGGCACCTCCCAATTCTAGTCCCTAGGCTTATCGGTTTGGTACGTTGATAAAGATTGATAATGTATTTTGGCCATTAGATGCTCTTCTGACCTCACACATTAAGGGGAATATGTTATAACCCTAATTTTCACCAGACATGCTTACTTGGCATCAGGCCATCTCAGATTCCTTATTTTCCAAGACACTAATGAACAACTCTTCTTAAAAACCCCTTTTATAAAGGCCCATGCGCCCTGCTCCATTACTACATGCGTGTACATGCTAGTTGACCCAAGACAACCCATGTGTACCTACAAAATAATGGAAGAAGGAAAGTTTCTTATGAAACACACAGCCTTGGGTAAGTTAACTAAGATTTTTGGTCATGCATGGCCGGTCACTCGACCAAATACCTAGCTTCTTCTAGCCTATAAAAGAAGGGTTAGGGGTCCCATTTGAAAGGAGGAGAATCATAGTAAAGAAACTATACATGATTGAGCATTCCCTTTGTCCCAACCTTTAGCCATCCTTGTGAAAATATAAGTATAGAGAAAAGCAGTTGGAAGATAGTGGAAGAAGAGACCAGGACTAGGATCGAGGAGCAGTAGCTGACTTTATCATTGTAAGGTATCATTGTGAAGTTAATAAAATAATTTCTTTTCCTGTCCCGCCATATGAGATTGTCATTATTGGAATATTGATTGTATGATTAATTAAATATCTAACCCATTAGTTCATAGATCAAATTCATGTGAGGTTCTTGGTTTGTCTTTAGTGAATGCAAGTCAGCATTGGGAGGAGAGTTGTATTCAAAGAATGACCAAGTGCGAAAAGGGATTGATATCAAACATGAAGAATAAGGTAAGTCAACTTAATCTCTTGAGCCTTGTATTTACATATGAGTAATGGGGGTATAGGCATGGGATGATGGTAAAATGTAAGAATCTTTAGGTCATTTCTGCATGCATGATAAAACCCTTAGTGCTAGTCCATAGGAGGGATTTCCACCCACAACATTAGGTTAGGAATGTATTGTGGTCAACCAACCAAGCCAAAAAACATGCAAACACCACAACAAAATATGGTTAACAAACCTTCATACAATAGTGCAAGGAGGCAACGATTAGACTAATTACAAGGTCCTTTGGAATTCCTTAACATATTTTGGCTACTTTGGGATGTGGAAAACAAGGTGTCATAAAAACATTGCAAGACATCAACACTTTAATCACCATTGAAAGTGGAATACTTTTTCTATTTTATGACAGTCCTGGATAGAGTTTTGGATAACACATAGGTGGTAATGTCAAGGCTTGAAACTAGGTAATTTATTTCNCGAGCATGGGTATGCCTGCCTTGGTGAGATAATCATTATTTCGTAGAAGGCACCTCCCAATTCTAGTCCCTAGGCTTATCGGTTTGGTACGTTGATAAAGATTGATAATGTATTTTGGCCATTAGATGCTCTTCTGACCTCACACATTAAGGGGAATATGTTATAACCCTAATTTTCACCAGACATGCTTACTTGGCATCAGGCCATCTCAGATTCCTTATTTTCCAAGACACTAATGAACAACTCTTCTTAAAAACCCCTTTTATAAAGGCCCATGCGCCCTGCTCCATTACTACATGCGTGTACATGCTAGTTGACCCAAGACAACCCATGTGTACCTACAAAATAATGGAAGAAGGAAAGTTTCTTATGAAACACACAGCCTTGGGTAAGTTAACTAAGATTTTTGGTCATGCATGGCCGGTCACTCGACCAAATACCTAGCTTCTTCTAGCCTATAAAAGAAGGGTTAGGGGTCCCATTTGAAAGGAGGAGAATCATAGTAAAGAAACTATACCTGATTGAGCATTCCCTTTGTCCCAACCTTTAGCCATCCTTGTGAAAATATAAGTATAGAGAAAAGAAGTTGGAAGATAGTGGAAGAAGAGCCCAGGACCAGGATCGAGGAGCAGTAGCCGACTTTATCATTGTAAGGTATCATTGTGAAGTTAATAAAATAATTTCTTTTCCTGTCCCACCATATGAGATTGTCATTATAGGAATATTGATTGTATGATTAATTAAATATCTAACCCATTAGTTCATAGGTCAAATTCATGTGAGGTTCTTTGTTTGTCTTTAGTGAATGCAAGTCAGCATTGGGAGGAGAGTTGTATTCAAAGAATGACCAAGTGCGAAAAGGGATTGATATCAAACATGAAGAATAAGGTACGTCAACTTAATCTCTCGAGCCTTGTATTTACATATGAGTAATGGGGGTATAGGCATGGGATGATGGTAAAATGTAAGAATCTTTAGGTCATTTCTGCATGCATGATAAAACCCTTAGTGCTAGTCCATAGGNGCCCATACCCATAGCCAAGAACTGGAGTCTCGCTTCAACACCTTGCAATCTAGTTTCCTCGAGACCCAACAAGAAGTGAAACAACTCAGTTCTACTATTTCCTCCCATGATACATCCATCAATACCACCATAAATGCATCCGTAAATGCAGCTGTGCAGTCTGCAATGGTGGAATTCAAACACGAACTGACCACCCAGCTTGAATCTGTCTTTGCATCACTCTGCACCAAACTCAAGATCCCTATCGATGAATATTTTCTTGATGCACATACAAAGACCGAAGGTGAAACTTCTTCCCATTCCTTTCAGCCCCATCACTTTCAACGGGACATACGCCTTCCGCTGGTGGATGTAACCAAATTTGATGGCTCAGACCCCACTAGTTGGGTCACCCAAATGGAACATTATTTCTCTCTCTACAACATTACATATGACTTGGACAAACTCCGGTATGGTGTTCTCCATCTAGATCAAGAACGCTGGCAATGGTGGCAATGGAGAAAAATGTCCCGTCAAGGGTATATTGCTTGGACCCAATTTGTGACTGAGCTTTATGAACTCTTTGACACTGACACCAACCATTTGGGCCATTTTACAAAATTGAAGCAATCAGGCACAATAGAAGACTTCATAGCTGCATTTGAGCGCCTGGATTTCGAACAGAGGGCATGACTGATGCTTTCTTTTGAGAATGTTTTATCAGTGGCCTAAAGGAGGAGATTCAGGCCCATGTCCTCATGGCTCAACCTACGACTTGGGTGGAGGCTACTAAAAAATCTAAAGAATAACAACAAATTGTTTCCTCTCAAAACCGTAAGCCTTCCTTTATCCCTCACCCTAAACCAGTAAACCCCACTACTCCCTCCACCCCATTAAAGATACAAAAATTGACCAGGGCTGNGGGTCACCCAAATGGAACATTATTTCTCTCTCTACAACATTACAGATGACTTGGCCAAACTCCGGTATGGTGTTCTCCATCTAGATCAAGAACGCTAGCAATGGTGGCAATGGAGCAAAACATCCCGTCAAGGGTATATTGCTTGGACCCAATTTGTGACTGAGCTTTATGAACTCTTTGACATTGACACCAACCATTTGGTCCATTTGACAAAATTGAAGCAATCAGGCACAATAGAAGACTTCATAGCTGCATTTGAGCACCTGGCTTTTCAAACAGAGGGCATGACTGATGATTTCTTTTGAGAATGTTTTATCAGTGGCCTAAAGGAGGAGATTCAGGCCCATTTCCTCATGGCTCAACCTACGAATTGGGTGGAGGCTACTAAAAAAGCTGAAGAGTAACAACAAATTGTTTCCTCTCAAAACCGTAAGCCTTCCTTTATCCCTCACCCTAAACCAGTAAACCCCACTACTCCCTCCACCCCATTAAAGATACAAAAATTGACCAGGGCTGAAATGGCTGAACGCCAACTCAAAGGCCTCTGTTATAATTGTGATGACAAATATTTCCCAAGCCACAAATGTAAGGAACAAAATATTTTTATGGCTATCTCTGAGGATATTCCGGAAGAGGATGTTTACACTCCCCTTGTGCCTGAGTCACCAGAAATCACTGACATAAACCATCCCTCCGACCCTCCCAAAGTGGAACCAATCATTTCCCTCAATGCTCTCACCGGCTTCTCTTCCCCCCAAACCCTCAAGTTAATTGGTTACATCAAGCACTGAAAGGTCATCATTCTAGTTGATAGTGGCAACACCCACAATTTTATTCATCGCCGCATTGCCCAAGANACAAAATATTTTTATGGCTATCTCTGAGGATATTCCGGAAGAGGATGTTTACACTCCCCTTGTGCCTGAGTCACCAGAAATCACTGACATAAACCCTCCCTCCGACCCTCCCAAAGTGGAACCGATCATTTCCCTCAATGCTCTCACCAGCTTCTCTTCCCCCCAAACCCTCAAGTTAATCGGTTACATCAAGCACTGAAAGGTCATCATTCTAGTTGATAGTGGCAACACCCACAATTTTATTCATCGCCGCATTGCCCAAGAAACCCATTGCTACATCCATGCTATCAACAATTTCCAAATCATGATTGCCAATGGTGGTTCTATGAAATGTGGTGGGTGCTGTGAAAATGTGCATCTCCAAATCGGTGACTACCACCTAAAATCCCATATGTTTGCTATTGACATGGGCGGTTGTGACATTGTGTTGGGTGCAGACTGGATAAGGACTTTGGGTCCCATTCTCATGGATTTTCAAAACTTAACCATGCAATTCGACCAAGGAGGCCACCAATATAAATTCCAAGTCATCACTGCTGGTTCACCTGAGGTCATCAGTTCTCACCGCATGGAAAAGCTGCTCAAAAAAGGTCATTCTGGTGTCATTGCCCAACTCCACTCCATAAAAGCCACAAAGACACCCCTAGTTCCCCAAGACCTCCAAGCCCTCCTTTCTAAACATCAAACAATATTTTCCACTCCACAAGGACTCCCTCCTTCCCGCAGTGTTCATGATCATTCCATTCTCCTTGTCCCAGGAAGCCTTCCCCCCAATATCCGTCCATATTTCCACCCCTTTTCACAAAAAAATGAAATTGAAAAAATGGTCTAGGAACTCCTTACTGCCGACATCATCCATCCTAGTACGAGCCTTTACTCGTCTCTGGTCATCATGGTACCGAAGAAAGAAGGTTCTTGGAGAATGTGTCCTTAATTTTGTGCTCTCAACAAACTGACCATCAAAGACAAATTTCCCATTCCTGTCATTGATGACCTCCTGGATGAATTGAGTGGAACCCAATTCTTTACCAAACTTGATCTTCACTCNTCTCATGGATTTTCAAAACTTAACCATGCAATTCGACCAAGGAGGCCACCAATATAAATTCCAAGGCATCACTGCTGGTTCACCTGAGGTCATCAGTTCTCACCGCATGGAAAAACTGCTCAAAAAAGGTTATTCTGGTGTCATTGCCCAACTCCACTCCATACAAGCCACAAAGACACCCCTAGTGCCCCAAGACCTCCAAGCCCTCCTTTCTAAACATCAAACAATATTTTCCACTCCACAAGGACTCCCTCCTTCCCGCGGTGTTCATGATCATTCCATTCCCCTTGTCCCAGGAAGCCTTCCCCCCAATATCCGTCCATATTTCCACCCCTTTGCACAAAAAAATGAAATTGAAAAAATGGTCCAGGAACTCCTTACTGCCGGCATCATCCATCCTAGTACGAGCCCTTACTCGTCTTTGGTCGTCATGGTACTGAAGAAAGAAGGTTCTTGGAGAATGTGTCCTGAATTTTGTGCTCTCAACAAACTGACCATCAAAGACAAATTTCCCATTCCTGTCATTGATGACCTCCTGGATGAATTGAGTGGAACCCAATTCTTTACCAAACTTGATCTTCACTCGGGCTATCACCAGATACATATGAAAGAGGCTGACATTCCAAAGACCACCTTTCGCACTCATGAGGGCCACTATGAGTTTTTGGTCATGCCCTTTGGTTTGTGTAACGCCCCCTCCACCTTCCAGAGCCTCATGAACCATGTATTCCACCCTTTTCTCCGTC
>JZKD02S0004012.1:43345-53952 GCA_000966675.3 Picea glauca
TTTTATTATTATTTATACTCCTTTAAAAATGGTTAGATTAGATGGTCCTTTCAAAATTTGATAGAAAAATGTATGATAAAATTTGTAATTATAATTTCATTGTGATTTAGGATAACAATTTCTTATTATTGTTTTTAGATTCCCTCGACTCCAAAGCAAGAAAAATGCTACAACCGTCATCCAAAAAACAGAAAACTCATGCCACTCAAATTGCAGTTTCAACAACAATTTCGAATTCTCCTTTTGAAATGATTAGGAAGTACAATACATCCAATAACTATGACTTTGTGGATGATTGGTATGTTCAAATAGAAACGCCCATGAATATGTTTCCGGATATGTATCTATTTGGATCCATAGATGGAAAAGATCCAAATATATTGGGAATAATTGTGAATTGCTATGCTCACAATTAGAGTCACATCGATTTTCAGTTGGAGGTTATTAAAGAAAGTGAAGTAAAATTGGTTTCTTGTCAAGTGGAGTACACCAACATTAGACCAGATTTGATTGAAGATTTAAATAAGGAGTTCCCAAATACAATAAAAAATTTGATGCAGGAGCATTGTCAACACATCAAGAGAGCCAACACGGAAGCGGAAGACAGCTGGAAGGCGTCCAGCACAAATTTTTGAAAAATACCTTGAAACTATTGCGCAAACATTAATGTGATAATTTAATGAGGCGCACTTATGCATTGTAATGGACCTTGAGTGGATAGCTCTCGTCCTTAAGTTGATAGACGACATTTAAGGAAGTTAATGCTAGTAGATAGGATTTTAATTCATAGATTAGACAGTTTCAGAAGAAAGAGGGAAAACAGATATAGACACCCTCATTGTGCATTGTAACATAATTTGGATATAGTTGAAGCAGAAAGAGCACGGGAGAATAACAGAGAGTTGTAGAAGAACATCCATGTATAGATATTGAATTAATAGAGAAATTGATTCAAATCCATGGTTTGTGTTTTTTTCTCTGTGTGTTGACGTTAAATGGTGTGCTCATGAGTGTTTGCTTTCCGGTTATGCATTTTCTTTTATATGATGTGTATATAATTTCATGTTGAGGTTGGAATCTGAGAGGAAGAAGGAATGAGTTTCAATTGTTTCTCTACTTGAGCCAGAGAATTCTTGCAAGGAGTGCAGTTGAATTGTCCGCAAGGAGTGCGTTGACAGAGGGTTCAAATAGAGATAACTTTGATTCTCGTTCATCCAGAAGTGGAATTGAGTTACAGGAGACGTGCAAGGAGTGCGCAGGCCAGATAAAAGTCTCAGGGGTGCGAACCTGAGTGAGGTATTGAAGGACTACTGTTGCAGGCATGCGCAGAGTTGAAGGGACTTCAACACTTAAACGTGGTTGAAGGTTTGTCGCAAGGAGTGCGTGCAAGAGGTTTCCGAAGGACCAGAAGGTCGTGGAAAAAGCTCAGGAAGAATGGGACTTTGAGGTTGTTGAAAAATAGTGAGCTCAAGCTATGACTTGAAGTTCGAGGGAAGCGTCGCAAGTTTGTGAGAAGGCGAACAAGTTCCATAGAAGGAACACAGTCATTTCACAGAATCATTGGAGGAGCGGATGGTCAGTATTCTCCGAGGAGAATTCGTGACATCCCATGAGCCGTCAGATCTCACAGAGGTGCAAAGGAGATACAACGTCGTTTTCTCTAGAAGTATAAATCTCAGGAGGGGTAGAGCCGTCGATCTGAGCCACAAGGACCGTTGGATCTACACGTAGTATCGTGCATCGGGGTTTCATAGATGGAACCCCCAAACCATTGCAAAGAGAATTGCGAAATCATGAAACGCGATGTCCCGACAGTGACGTAAACAGTGTGGGACCACAAGAGTCGGAGTGGAAGACAGGTGGCACATTGTATCGAAGTTCGGGGAAAGTAAAGTCCTGAGAATTTTGGCATTAGGATTCACGATCCTGTGAAGTCCGATATCCCGATGAAGTGACAGGACCGTTGAGTAGTCAACCCGTGTACCCATCGGAGTTTCAGTGTATTGGGCATCGAGAGCTGGGGATACAAGTAGTTTGATATCGCAAGTTGCGAAATCGCGAGAGGGAAAACCCCGATAGAAGGAAGGGAGGTCAGTGTTGACTTGCATCGGGGTTCGGGGTTTTGAGAATCCAAAACCATGTGACCACAAGACTCGCGAAACTGCGAAGTCTGATTTCCCGATCATTAGGGGAGATATTTTGAAGAAATGTTGTGGGTGTGGAAAATTCCCGATAGGGAATCAGAAGAGCTTTTCAGTTCTTTAGGCCAAGGAGAAGGAGAAGATCCTGTGAGCATATGTGCCCCAAGGAGCACGACTGCGTCAGAGTGGTATCAGAGCCCTGAAAGATTCTTTGCCTTCTATAGCAGAGAAGGAGGAAATTTACCATGCCGCCCAGGAGAAGGGACGTCCAGTCACCCAATCCAGCGGATAGGGAAATGAAGCAACGAAGAGGCAGGCAGATGGTAGATCCAGCCATAGAGGAGCAAATGCGTGATCTTCGAGCTAGACTCGAAGATATGGAGACAACGCAAAGACGCACAGCCAATGCAAGGGATCTGAGTGATTCTGAGAGCGAAGTCGAGGCTGAATGCGAAGAAGAAGTTGCAGCCGAGGATGCATCCAATGAATGTCTAATCAAAGCTATTGCGCGGATGGGTGCGAAGGCGAAAATGGACGTTCCAGTTTACGAAGGGAATCTGGATGCAGAAGAGATTCTAGATTGTATTAGAGCTCTGGATACATACTTCGATTATAAAGATGTCGAAGAGGATAAGAAAGTCAGGCATGATGTCATGAGATTGAAGGGACACGCGGCACTATGGTGGGACGAGCTACAAGCAGATAGACGCTGCAAGGGCAAGCAAAAAATTAAAAGTTGGGATCAAATGATTGCAAATATGAAGGCAAAGTTCATCCCTAGATATTATCACATCACTTTGTTCTGGAGGATGCAGAACCTGAGACAGAAGCTGATGACAGTGAAAGAATACACAGAGGAATTCTATTGACTGAACATCAGGGCAGGTCATCGGGAGAGCAATGATGAGAAAGTTGCCAGATATATGAATGGCCTGAGATACGTTATCCAGGACGAGATGAGCATGGTAACCATCTGAACAATGGAAGATGCCTATCAAATGGCTCTAAAAGAAAAAGAAAAGCTGAGCCGTAAGAAAGGTCAGAGAGGCCGAGGCAGGAACCAGTCCAGGGGCAAGTCAGTTACCCAGGAAAGAACCAAGAAGCCCAAAGAGGAATGGAAGAAACCTCAGGGTAAAGTTGAAAGAGGTGGAACCTCACAGAGAGGGCAGCATACAGAGCAGAGCGGAGGATACATTGATAATAACATGTTTCCTCGTACCGGAGGTAGAGGAAGAGGAAGAGGTGGAGTAACCACATGCTTCACATGTGCAAAGAATGGGCATAGGTCGTTCGAGTGTCTAGAGAAAAAGAAGGACATTGGAGAAGCTCACATCGACGAGGCACAGAAGTGAGATGTTGAGGCGGAAGATGCTGAAGGTAGAAGATCATTGATGATGCGAAAATTCCTTTTGACACCTGAGAAGGAGGTGGAGGACTCAGCTCAAAGAAATAGACTTTTCAGAACTACTTGCAAAACCAAGGACAGGGTATGCAAGGTTATCATAGACAGTGGTAGAACAAATAATCTCATTTCAACCGAGATGGTAGAGAAGCTGGGGCTGGAGACAACTGATCACCCGAGTCCATACAAAGTTTCATGGCTACAAAAGGGGCATCAGGTAAATGTCACTAAACAGTGCTTAGTTGACATTAAGATAGGAGGATATAATGATAAGATTCTATGTGATGTCATTCCTATGGATGTTTTTCATATATTGCTGGGTAGACCATGGAAATATGACAGAAATGTAATTCATGATGGGAAGATGAACACATACACCCTGGAGAAGAATGGGAGGACACACATGCTACTTCCGATAAAAGATAAGGAGGTAAAACCAGAAGAGAGAAATAATGTACTTCTCATGAGTGGGAAGGAACTTCTTATAGAGGTGAATAAGAAAGAATATCCACAATTCTTTGTGGTCAGGAAACCGAGGATTGTTCTGACTAGCACAAGAGTGGATGAGCTACCAGAGGAGATTCAGGAACTACTGGACGAGTTCGTTGATATCATGGTGGAAAAATTACCTTGTTCGTTGCCACCGATGAGGAGTGTGAGTCATCATATAGACCTCATACCAGGAGCTAGTTTGTCGAATAAAGCCGCGTACAGGTTGACGCCGCAAGAAAATGAAGAGGTCAAGAAGCAGGTCTAGGAGCTGCTAGAGAAAGGATTGGTCAGGGAAAGTTTGAGCCCGTGTGTTGTTCCAACGGTACTCAGTCCAAAAAAGGATGGAGGTTGGAGAATGTGTACTGACTCAAGGGCCATCAACAAGATAACCATCAGGTACAGGTTTCCATTACCGTGGATGGATGATTTAATGGATTGCTTGAGCGGAGAAAAATACTTTTCAAAGGTTGATCTGAAAAGCGGATATCACCAGATTCGCATGAGGGAAGGCAATGAGTGGAAGATGGCCTTCAAAACCATAGAAGGTTTGTATGAATGGCTAGTCATGTCGTTTGGCTTGACGAATGCGTCGAGTACCTTTATGAGGTTGATGAATGAAGTCCTGAGGGAGTTCATCGGGAAATTTGTCATCATATATCTGGATGATATACTGATTTTCAGTAAGACAGAGGCTGAACATCTGAAGCATTTGGCCATTGTGATGAAGAAGCTACAGCAGGAGAAGATGTTGATAAACATGAAGAAATCCTCATTTATGAAGACAGAGCTCATTTACTTGGGTTTTTTTATTTCGGCGAATGAGTTGAGGATGGATCCAGATAAGGTAGAAGTGATCAAGAATTGGCCATCACCGAAGAATATTTTTGAGGTGAGGAGTTTTCATGGACTGGCTAGTTTCTACCGAAATTTCATCAGAAATTTCAGTGGGATTAGTGCAGCGATGATGGATACAGTGAAGAAAAGACATAAATATTTTCATTGGACTGAAGAGGATGAGAAGAGCTTCAATCTGTTGAAGAGGAAGATTACGGAACAACCGATTCTGGTGTTGCCGGATTTCCAGAAGACATTTCAAGTAAAATGTGATGCAAGCGGGGTTGCCATAGGAGTGGTCTTGAGTCAGGAGGACAGACTAATAGCATACTTCAGCGAAAAGCTGAATGAGGATAAATTGATGTACTCCACGTATGATAAGGAATTCTATGCCATCATCCAGGCATTGAAAAAATGGAGGCACTATTTGATTCCGAAGGAATTTGCTTTATATAGTGATAACCATGCATTACAATTTGTGACTCAATAGGAAAGGTTGAATCGGAGGCATGTTAAGTGGGTCGAATACATGTAGAATTTCACTTTTGTAATTAAGCATATTTCGGGTACTGCTAACAAAGTGGCTGATGCTTTGAGCAGGAAATGCTTGCTGATGCAGGAGTTCAAAGTCAGGACGTTAGGATTTGATGATCTCAGGGACATGTATGCAGATGATCAGGATTTTAGGGAAGTGTATGAAGCAGCTGAGCACCCAGTTCTCAGAGACAGAAGTCAGTGGATAGAGTATGTGATCCAGGAAGGGTTTTTGTTTAAGGGCAATCAATTGTGTATTCCAAATTGCTCCATGAGGGAGAATCTGTTAAAGGAGAAACATAGCGAAGGATTGGTCGGACACTTTGGTCATGAAAGACATTTACGAAGCTGAGCGAGTCATACTTTTGGTAGATAGATGCAGGATTTGCCAGCATTCAAAGGGAAGAAAGCATAATGCAGGATTTTATCAACCATTACCCATACCCGAGAGGCCGTGGGATGAAATCAACATGGATTTCGTATTGGGATTGCCAAGAATGCAAAGAGGATTTGATTCAGTCTTTGTGGTAGTGGATAGGTTTTCCAAGATGGAACATTTTATCCCATGCTAGAAAACCAGTGATGCGACCCACATCGCAAATCTGTTTTTCAAAGAGGTCATTCAACTTCACGGCTTACCCAGGAGTATAGTTTCAGACAGGGATACAAAGTTCGTGGGACATTTCTGGAGGACACTGTGGAAGAAGATGGGGACTAACTTGATGTTCATTTCTTCTTATCATCCTCAGACATATGGACAAATAGAAGTGGTGAACAGAAGTCTGGGAGACTTGCTGAGAAGCTTGGTGACCGAGCACCACAGCCAGTGGGATAGTATATTGCCGCAAGAGGAGTTCGCATATAATGACTCAGTGAACAGGAGCACAGGCCAAAGTCCATTTCAGATTGTATATGGCATGCAGCCGAGAGGAGTTTCTGAATTGAGAGATTCGGAACAGACTGCGACTAGGAGCGCAAGTACCGAAGAATTCGCAGAGGCGATGAAGGAACTTCACGGCCAGGTGAAGTAGTGACTGCTAGATTCAAATCACGAATATAAGCACAGAGACGACCAACGGAAGAGACAACTTCAGTTCGAGGTTAGTGAATTAGTTCTGTCACATTTGAGGAAAGAGAGGGTCCCGAGGGGAACATGCAATAAATTGAAGATGAAGAAAATCGGGCCATGTAAGGTATTGAAGAAATTGGGGGAAAATGCTTATGAGATCAAGTTACCGGATGGGATCGAAATATCTCTGATATCCAATATCGCATATTTATATCCATATAAGGCTAAGGAAACAGGAACAGGAGGTGAACAACTAGGGGTTCAGTGGCAAAGGTAGATGCCGATTGCAGAAAAGCCGCAGATGGAATGTATACTGGACAAGAGAGTGGGTAAAAAGACCAGGTGGAAAGAATACTATGAGTATCTGGTCAAATGGAAGGGCCATCCAATGGAAGATGCCAGATGGGAAAATGAAGCAGAGATTTTGAAGCATGGACAGACCGTGCAGTAGCTCATGGACAGGAGCCCATGAAATTTTTCAAGCGAGGGAGTATGATGCAGGAGCATCGTCAACACATCAAGTGAGCCAGCGCGGAAGCGGAAGACAGCTACAAGGCGTCCAGCACAAATTTTTGAAAAATACCTTGAAACTGTTGCACAGACATTAATGTGATAATTTAATGAGGCGCACTTATGCATTGTAATGGACCTTGAGCGGATAGCTCTCATCCTTAAGTAGATAGACGACATTTAAGGAAGTTAATGCTGGTAGATAGGATTTTAATTCATAGATTAGACAGTTTCATAAGAAAGAGGGAAAACGGATATAGACACCCTCATTGTGCATTGTAACATAATTCGGATATAGTTGAAGAAGAAAAAGCACAGGAGAATAGCAGAGAGTTATAGAAGAACATCCACGTATAGATCTTGAATTAATAGAGAAATTGATTCAAATCCATGGTTTGTGTTTTTTTCTCTGTGTGTTGATGTTAAATGGTGTGCTCATGAGTGTTTGCTTTCCGGTTATGCATTTGCTTTTATATTCTCTATATATAATTTCATGTTGAGGTTGGAATCTGAGAGGAATAAGAAATGAGTTTCAATTGTTTCTCTACTTGAGCCAAAGAATTCCTGCAAGGAGTGCAGTTGAATTGTCCGCAAGGAGTGCGTTGACAGAGGGTTCAAATAGAGATAACTTTGATTCTCATTCACCCAGAAGTGGAATTGGGTTACAGGAGCCGTGCAAGGAGTGCACAGGCCGGATAAAAGTCTCAGGGGTGCGAACCTGAGTGAGGTATTGAAGGACTGTTGCTGCAGGCGTGCGTAGAGTCGAAGGGACTTCAACACTTAAACGTGGTTGAAGGTTTTCCGCAAGGAGTGCGTGCAAGAGGTTTTCGAAGGACCAGAAGGTCGTGGAAAAAGCTCAGGAAGAATGGGCCTTTGAGGTTGTTGAAAAACAGTGAGGTCAAGCTGTGACTTGAAGTTCGAGGGAAGCGTCGCAAGTTTACGAGCAGGCGAACAAGTTCCATAGAAGGAATACAGTCATTTCGCAGAATCATCGAAGGAGGAGCGGATGGTCAGTATTCTCCAAGGAGAATTCGCGACATCCCATGAGCCGTCAGATCTCACGGAGGTGCAAGGAATATATGGCATCATTTTCTCTGGAAGTATAAAGCTCAGGAGGGGCAGAGCCGTTGATCCGAGCCATAAGGACCGTCGGATCTACACCTAGTATCGTGCATCGGGGTTTCGCAGATGGAACCTCCAAACCATTGCAAAGAGAATTGTGAAATCGTGAAACGCAATGTCTCGATAGTGGCGTAAACAGTGTGGGACCACAAGAGTCGAAGTAGAAGACAGGTGGCACATTGTATCAGAGTTCGGGGAAAGTAAATTCCTCAGCATTTTGGCATTAGGATTCGCAATCCTGCGAAGTTCGATATCCTGATGAAGTGACAGGACCGTTGAGTAGTCAACCCGTGTACCCATCAAAGTTTCGGCGTATTGGGCATCGGGAGCCATGGATACAAGTATTTTGATATCGCGAGTTGTGAAATCGCGGGAGGGAAAACCCTGATAGAAGGAAGGGAGGTCAGCGTTCACTTGCATCGGGGTTTTGGGTTTTGAGAATCCAAAACCATGCGACCACAAGACTCGTGAAACTGCGAAGTCCGATTTCCCGATCGTTAGGGGAGATCTTTTGAAGAACTGTTGTGGGTGTGGAAAATTCCCGATAGGGAATCAAAAGAGATTTTCAGTTCTTCGGGCCAAGGTGAAGGAGAAGATCCTGTGAGCGAACGTGCCCCGAGGAGCGTGACTTCATCAAAATTCAATGTTCAAGTTGGATAGTTATGAAAGCTTTATTAAATCTTGTTTAAAAAGATGCATAGATATTTTAGAACGTATCACTGTTGTTCTAAAATACCACTATTTGAGATGTAAACAAACATCATCTGTGCTTCTTTATTTTCAAAAAAGGGTAAACTACCTAACAAAATACCAAATGATAAACTAGATGCTCAATTACTTGCTTTGAGAAGACTATATTTAAGTAACTTGGAAGAAAACATTGTAGAAAGTGATTTCAATACTGCTACAGCTTTTCAGAAAGCTAGGAAAGTTGAATCTTAGACAGTGAAACTTGCAGACCAATGTGATGAAATTCATGCAACATTCAAGCAATGTTATTTATTTTCAAGTACCTTCAGCAGAAAGGTGGATGTTGAAAGATGTAGGGAATCCCCTAAAGTATTTAAATTGAGATCACGAGATGATTCAAATGTTCAAGTATTAGTGAAATCATTTCTGGAGAAATTTCAAACATCATTGCCTAATGCTCTTTTGATTCCATTCAATATCAATGAGTTTGATCCATTGGTAAACCCTATAAAAATTCTAAATGAGACAGATATAGATGCTGAGAACATCAATTTTTGGATAGTTGATGGCCAACACACNAGGGCCATCAACAAGATAACCATCAGGTACAGGTTTCCATTGCCATGGATGGATGATTTAATGGATTGCTTGAGCAGAGAAAAATACTTTTCAGAGATTGATCTGAAAAGCGAATATCACCAGATTTGTATGAGGGAAGGCGATGAGTGGAAAACAACATTCAAGACAAACGAAGGTTTGTATGAATGGCTAGTCATGCCGTTTGGCTTAACGAATGTGCCAAGTACCTTTATGAGGTTTATGAATGAAGTCCTGAGGGAATTCATCGGGAAATTTGTCATCGTATATCTGGATGATATACTGATTTTCAGTAAGACAGAGGCTGAACATCTGAAGCATTTGGCCATTGTGATGAAGAAGCTAAAGYAGGAGAAGTTGTTGATAAACATGAAGAAATCCTCATTTATGAAGACAGAGCTCATTTACTTGGGTTTTGTTATTTCAGCGAATGAGTTGAGGATGGATCCAAATAAGGTAGAAGTGATCAAGAATTGGCCATCATCGAGAAATATTTTTTAGGTGAGGAGTTTTCATGGACTGACTAGTTTCTACCGAAAGTTCATCAATAATTTCAGTGCGATTAGTGCAGCGATGATGGATACAGTGAAGAAAAGACATAAATATTTTCATTGGACTGAAGAGGTTGAGAAGAGCTTCAATCTGTTGAAGAGGAAGATTACGGAACAACCGGTTCTGGTGTTGCCGAATTTCCAGAAGAATTTCAAGTAAAATGTGATGCAAGCGGGTTTTCCATAGGAGCGGTCTTGAGTCAGGAGGACAGACTGATAGCATATTTCAGCAAAAGGATGAATGAGGAAAAATTGAAGTACTCCACGTATGATAAGGAATTCTATGCCATCATCCAGGCATTGAAAAAATGGAGGCACTATTTGATTCCAAAGGAATTTGTTTTATATAGTGATAACCATGCATTACAATTTGTGACTCAATAGGAAAGGTTGAATCAGAGGCATGTTAAGTGGGTCGAATACATGCAGAATTTCACGTTTGTAATTAAGCATATTTCGGGTACTTCTAACAAAGTGGTTGATGCTTTGAGCAGGAAATGTTTGCTGATGCAGGAGTTCAAAGTCAGGACGTTAGGCTTTGATGATCTCAGGGACATGTATGCAGATGATCAAGATTTTAAGGAAGCATATGAAGCAGCTGAGAATCTAGTTCTTAGAGATAGAAGCCCTTGGATAGACTATATGATCCAAGAAGGATTATTGTT
>JZKD02S0004012.1:106039-118804 GCA_000966675.3 Picea glauca
GTCCCATGTTTGACCTATTCATGGTCACTAACTGGTTTATCTCATCTTAATTTAATATGGTGATTTACAAAAAAATCAATGTTGATGAAGTCTGTGTAATAGAATATTTCCAAATCTAACAAAATATGTGTTATTACATGTCACTTCAGGGTGAGTTGAAGCATTCAGGTGCACCACATGAAAGTGGGAAAAAAATGCCAAATTTCAAGATAAATTCAAATTTTGATTGGATGAAAATGAAAATAGGAAGATAATAAATAATTTAGTTTCTCTCTTATGTCTTGAGGATACATGTTTGCACCATTGAGAGGAAATGAAAATTCGTGGTAGTTTCCAAAATTTGGAAATGTGTGGGATCTACCAATGGAGCTATCAAAGTCGGTGTAGAGCACTGGAAATAAGGTGTCTTAGGAAGGAAGGTGGACACTAGTTCTTGCTTGAGATTTTGGAAGCACAAAATGCACTATAAAAATGAAAATCAATCTGGTATTTTTTATTTATTTATCCTATCGTGGTGCACCTTAAGACAGAGAAGCGCACCGATGCGTAATGTTCAACTGCAGTAGTGCAATTTCTTTGGTGCATGTATTTTTTATTATAAAGTGTGGAGGTGATTTTGAACATTGACACACCATTGATTTATTATTCATGTATGCACCAGTGCGTATATACCTTTAAGGCGCACCAAAAAAAATCTATGCAAAAGTCTCTAGCCACTCACCTCCTCTAACAACCTCCACTATAAACAACTAATGGATAAATTTTCTAGGGAGGTTCTATAGAAACCTCCACAGGAAGGTGTTCTCCTTATAGTGCTTGGAGGGGATGGATATTTTCTAAGGCATCACAATGTAGAGAATTAAATCGTTGGAGCATCAAGCATTGATGGTTCATTACACATCTCTTGGTTTCAGTCAGTCAAGAGGTCAACCTACATATGGATATAGTCGGTTGGGCGATTGACCAGCACACTACACCAATCATTTGAGTAGTTGACATGCTTGTCGGTTGGACAGTTGACCAACAATCAAATATAGTTGGGCGATGGATCAACCAACCTAGAAATCAACTATGAGTTGGACATGTAGGCGGTTGAACATCCTTGTTGAGACGACTTGACATAGAGAATTTGGCGGAGTCAACTCTAAAAACCGACGATTACATGTGGATAAGATCTTCTAGATTCTATGGAAGTTGGTTAGATATCGAGACTATAAAAGTAGACCCCTTGGGTTATTATCACCATCTGATATTGTGCAATAGATCATGCAGATCAAGATGTGAAACATGCACTGTGATGTTTGGATTATAGTGCTCCTTGCTTAAGTGTTGTAACAATGTCTTTAGACACCACTTGTATCTTCAAAAAAATGTGTTCCTCTTTAATTATCTGTGATACTGTGTTCTATGTTTCAAGTCTTGTTCCACCCTATTCCCCAACAAAAATCTCATCCCTTGGGTTGTCCAAGGTGGTGGGGAAGAGACACGAGAAGTCATAATTATTCTTGGATTAACGTCATTGTGAAAATTTTGAGTGTTGGGTGGTTGTGTTGACCGTAGCCCATCATAGGATCCATTTCCTCCTTGTGGAGTCATATCCCCAACTCAAGGGTGGCCCATTGTTGAGAGAACTAGAGTAGCAAAGCCTACAATTTGGAGGAATGTCCCTCGTACAAAATAGTTGGTAACATTTTCTCATAAGATAAGTGTTCTGGTCACTGATGTTATTTGTTGTTTTAATGTTGTGTGTAACTATTGCATTTTTACTATGTATTTTGGTGTTTGAATGCTACTATGTATGCTTTAATAGTCTGCATTCATAATTTTAAAATTAATGATAGATGCATGAGTGTGTTTAATGTGTTGCATTTACATTGGTATTATAGCTATGTTAAGTTAATTTGGTAGTAACATGACTTAGTATGGGATCTAGGTACATTACAAGAGAAAGTATGATTTTTCATTTGTATGTAGGAAAACATAGCGTCTCATAAATCTATAGTGAGTTTTATGATCTTTGCAATCTTCCTTGTACTCTTAATAAATAAGAAAAATAACATTGTTGTTCATTTCTTGTTAGGTTTTCCCACATTAAGTTTCCTAAGATAAATACTATGTGCATAGTCTTACATTTAATTTTTGTGTAATAGAGATTAAAGAATCTCTATTATGTGTTTTTTTTCTATTGAATTAGTAAAAATGCATACAAATTAATCATATAATCTAATATATGTTAGTTGTAATAACTTTAGTTTAAGATATGTTAAAAGTAATTTAAAATATATTATGATGGATCATTAAAATATATAAAATAATTAATAAATTTAAAATAAATCATTAAATATAAATATCAACTTCTTTATTCTTAATAAAAAAACATTTATTATCATATATATTTAATTTCAAAATTATTTAAATCTTAAAAAAAAATATCATTCATGCAATTAGTTATTTGATTTATGTAATCACAAATGATATTAGAGGCAATTAGTTATTTGATTTTATGTAATCACAAATAATATTAAAGGATACTTGATATTACTTTTGATATAATCACATGTAATTAATTATTTGATTTTATGTAATAAAAAATAATATTAGAGCTTACTTGATATTGCTTTTGTTATAATTATAAGTAATGGTAAAGTCGATCCATTGGTAATCAATTAATGATAATATTATAATAAGTATTTAACTATGAATATGGATAAATAAATGTTAACATTAAAACAAATATTTAAGTTTGAATAAGGTTAACTATGAATATGGATAGGATATCGATAGAGGAACCAGATGGAAGAAGGGAGTGCGGTGCTATGAGAAAACCCTAGCCCATTTTGGTGCAGACTGTTGTAGACCAGATGCAGAGCACTCACGCGGCGACTTTTTAGCAACGAGAGAAGGCCAATCGGTGCCCACTGACACGTCGGAATGGGCACACAAGAGGGGGGGAAACCCCCCTCATAACGGAACATCACAGCCAATGACTGCTCTGGCACCAGAGCGAAACGCCCCGCATTCGAGCCGCCCCTACAGGTACGCGAATAGATTTTGGCCAGAGAACAAGGCCTAAGGAAGGAAATGGAGATGGAAGCGGGAACCTCCCATCCAAAGGCACCCTGAGGATGGGAGTCGGGAAAATGCATTCCACAAATGGAGAAAACACTGTGATACATCATTAGCTCAACCAGAGTAGGAGAACAGACAAAATTCATGAGAGAGCATGCTCTCATTGGCAAGTTCCTGGGACTCTGGCCAACAGAGAGGGATCTCAACAAGTGGATCAAGCATTGGTGGAACCCCAAGGCGGACTATGAGGTTCAACTCAGCTCCAAAGGCTTCTTCACAATCATTCTATACAATCTAGAAGAAAAGGACAGGATATTTGAAAATGGGCCATACTTCTACAACTCAGCAGGGCTATTATTGTGTTTCTGGACTGAAAGATTTAGCCCAGACAAAGAAGACTTCACCATGGCCCCTGTATGGATTCGCCTATATTCCTTACTGCAAGATTTCTAGCTGGAGGAGATTCTGATGGGCATAGGGAACACCCTAGGACAGTATGTCAAGGCTTCAGAGGCTATAAGGCAGTGAAAATACACTTCATACGCCAGGATATGTGTCTATATGAACATCTCCAAGGCACTCCCTGGAGCGGTGACTCTCGAATACCAAGATGAGGACTGGCAACAAACTCTGTATTACGAGCACATTCCCTTTCGCTGCAGGAGATGTCATGAGCATGGCCACCTCTTTAGAGACTGCGCCTTGATCAAACTAGCCACCAAAGAAAATGAAACCACACAGAAATATGGCTTCACCACGGTTGCGGCAAGAAAGAGAAACCCACCAAGGAGGCAGATCCCAGACCCCAGACAAAAAATCTCAACCAAAAACTCTTATGAGATTATAAATTAGTTTCCAGAAGATGAGGAAATCCAAGACCCACACAAGGATTCGCAACAGGCTTAAGAAGACATCCAAAATCCTTCCCCTCCTCCCCAAAATCATGAAACCTACACAGAAGAAAGAGGAGATGGGGATGGGGATACCCCAATGCAGCTGGACGACAGAGATCTAGCAGGCATAGATCTAGAAAATATCGAGGAGGCCCTCAACCAAAAAGACATGCAAACCCTTCCTGAAGAACAACTGCGCAAGGTACACAAAGCATTTCTCAACTCCTCAGCAGGATCCACAACACGCTTGGGTATAGCCACGGACACGAGCTCAGGCTTGAATATATTCCTCCACGAGAGTAAAAGACGAGGCAAAAAACAACGCAACAACTAATCAAGGAGGCGGACAATCTTATGATCAACTCAGGTCAAATTCAAAAGCTTTCGGAGGGATACCTCCACACAACACCACCCTCTTAATGATGAAGATCATCACTTGGAACATTAGAGGACTCAATGGTAGATCCAAACAAAGGATCCTCCGATATTGTATCAAGGCAGAAAATCCAAACATTCTAATGTTACAGGAAACCAAATGCGTGGGAACAGAGGTTGAAGCCATCTTTCAGCATATATGGCGAGAATGCAACTCCATTGCAGCAGACTCCACGAGAGCCTCAAGAGGCCTTTCCATCCTGTGGAACCCATCCAATATCATTATCAACAAACCCTTTTCAACTGCAGGCACAATAACAGCCCACTTCGAGGTCATTGGCTCGGATCAAGAAGGAGCCATCACTAATGTCTAAGGCCCCCACAGCCATCAGGACAAAGACAAACTCATGGAGTGGCTCAAACTAATCAAGACTCTGGTGACAACTCAAAACTGGATCTTAGGAGGCGACTTCAATATGATCCTGTCGTTGGAGGAAAAAACAGGCGGCACCAAGAAACTAGAGCAAGACAGCAGTAAGTTCAAAACTCTCATTGATCATCTAAAGTTAGTCGATATAGAAAATAGCAATGGAATTTTTACCTGGTCCAATCGTAGATCGGGCAATCAACACATTGCATGTCGACTGGACCGATTCCTGGTCACTGAGGAACTAATGGAGACAGGCTCTTATTTGGAAAGTCTTATTCTACCAAAAATTGGCTCAGACCACTGGCCTCTTGCTCTCAATCTAGACACGGGAGAGACACCCAAGTATAAGCCCTTTCGCTTCGAAATTTTTTGGCTTTCACACCCTAATTTTCAGCAGCTAGCCAAATCCTGGTGGGCACAGGCGGAAATGGACCATGGCTCCAGCATGTACAAATTCCAACAGTGCCTCAAAAACTTTAAGCAGTTGCTGAAACAATGGAACAAGAAAAACTTTGGTAATATACTTCAAAGCATACAAAACGTAGAATGCAAGCTGGCGGAGATACAAAAAACCTTCATTTCCGGATCCAGAACCACTGAACTAATGAGAGAGGAGGCGAAGCTCCAAGAACAATAAGAAGAGAGAAGAAAGCAAGAGGAAATTCTATGGAAGCAAAAATCCAGAGTACAATGTCTCAAGGAAGGGGAAAAGAATACAAAATTCTTCCACAGAGCTATGATGCACCGGCGCCACATCAATAGAATCACCCACTTAGAGGAAAGCCAAGGCAACCCAGTCAGAGAACACTCTCAAATTGAGGTTGAGCTAATCAACTACTACCAGGACCTTCTAACGGAAACCAAGGAGGATAGAACGGAAGCCATCCAAAGAGTCACCAGACACATACCCTTGCTGGTAACCTCTGAGAAAAATGCTGCATTAATACGGCCCATCACCCAAGAGGAAGTGGATCAAGCAGTAAAAACCATGCGTCCCGGAAAAGCCTCGAGCCCCGATGGGTTCACTACGGATTTTTTCCACCACTGCTGGGACCTGGTTAGGAAAGAATTATGGGAAGTAGTAGAGGAATCGAGAGCATCAGGCTTAGTCCTATCGGCTCTCAACGCCACCTTTCTCACCCTCATTCCAAAAGAAGAAAGAGTCACAAACCCTAAAAAGTACAGACCCGTCGCCCTCTACAATGTTATCTACAAAATCATAACGAAGGTAATAGCCAATCGACTCAAACCCATTTTGACACATGTCATCTCTAAGGAACAGACAGGGTACGTAGAAGGCAGACAAATCATGGATAGCGTCATCCTGGCTCACGAGGTCATCCATTCCCTCAAGACTTCAAGGACCCCAGGTATGCTAATCAAACTTGCCCTCTCAAAAGCTTTCGACAAAGCCAGCTGGAAATATCTTCGAGTTGTCTTAGACTCTTTTGGTTTTGATAAGTGTTGGTTGAATTGGATCCTAAATCTCACCTCCTCAGCCTTCTTCTCCATCCTAGTAAATGGCGTCCCATCCAAACCTTTTTCACCCTCCAGGGGCATCAGGCAGGGGGACCCCCTCTCGCCCTTCTTGTTTGTACTTATGGCGGAAGGCCTGGGAAGGTATATCAAGGCAATAGTCACCAATGGCTCCCTCAAAGGCCTGCCTTTACACAACATTCAATTAGCGCCCTCTCATAGTCAATTTGTTGATGAGACCCTCCTTCTAAACTCTCCCATGGTCTGGGAAGCAAACCAGCTCAACTCCATCCTCTCTGACTTCACTGAAGCCTCAGGCATGTCCCTCAACTTAGACAAGTCCAAAATCTACTTTTTTAATACGCCGGCTTCTGTTCAACTCCACATCTCCAGACTTCTTGGAATACCCAGGAGCTCCCTTCCGTCCAACTATCTAAGCGTACCACTCTCGGGAGCGACTGCCAGATCCATTTCCTGGGATAGCCTTCTCCTTTCCATCTCCAACAGATTAAACAATTGGACCTTCAGACCCCTCAATATTGCCTCTCGGTTGGTCCTCCTCAAGTCCATTTTGCAGGCCCTACCCACCTATCTCTTCACCGCCTTGGTTGCTCCTAAACAAGTTATCAGAGATATCAGAAACCTCCAGTGAAAATTCCTCTGGCATGGTCACCAACCCAACAAGAAATGGGCTCTAGTAAACTGGGACAGACTTTGCACGCCAAAAAGCCAAGGAGGTTTGGGACTTGAGGATCTAGGGAAACTCAATTAAGTAATGGGCGCCAAAATCTGGTGGCGGTGGCTAAAAACTCCAACAGCTACCTAGGCACAAATGTGGAAGCAAAAGTATGCCCCCTTCACACCAAACAATCAGCTAATCAGGCACAACAATCAAATTCAGGGTTCCAATATCTGGAACACAGCCTGGAAAAACTACATGTTGATCCAAAACCATGCCTTTTGGGAGGTCCGAAATGGAGAAAGTGCCATGTTTTGGCAAGACTCATGGCAGCAAGTCAAGCCCCTGAACGAAATGGAAGAGCTATCCAATCTCAAAAAAGCTCTCAATCAGCACACCTCCCTAAGGGTTAAGGACCTTTGGAAGCCTCAAGAGCAACAACATCTCTGGCACAAATGGAAAATCTCTAATCAGGATCTCGGAGTCCCAGAAAACCTCAATCTGCAGAGCTGGCAATTTCAAGCTAACCGTCGGAAAATACCCAAAAGAGACGGACCGGACATCCTAAGATGGGGGTATTCCACAGCTGGCACTTTCATAATAAAAGAGGCTTACTTTCTACAGGGAAACCACCAAGACAAAAACTAGGAGCCCATTTGGAGCAAAGTCTGGAACCCCGCCCTCTGGCCTAAGGTCTCCACCTTCCTGTGGCTGGTGGTGCACAACTGAGCCTTAACCTGGAACAACGTCAGAAAAAGAGGTTTCATTGGACCATCTCTCTGCATTCTCTGCTATCAACAAGAGGAAACCAAATAACATCTCTTTAATGAATGCCACTACAGCCAACAAATCTGGGACTAAGGAGCGCAAATAATGCGTAACTCAAACCGACAGCGGAGCAGCATCAATGACACAATTGAGAATTGGGACCATATCACCTACAGCAACCCACTTCTGAATCACATCTGGCAGCTTCTACCAGGATTCATTCTCTGGCAAATTTGGAAGGAACAGAACAAGCGAATTTTCCACTCCCAAGCTTCCATGCCGAAAATCACCTAGGAGAAAATCAGCTCACTAATTAAGGAAACAATCAGAAGTAAATCATGGAAAGAAGAGGATCTTAACTACAACTCAGAGGAACAATGCATTCTTCAAAGATGGTAGCCCATTCTAATCATTCAACCAGTACCAAGGATGCACAAGTACCAACAGATCAGTCCAACCACCTGGTCCCTCCCTCCAACAAATTTCATAAAAATAAATTTTGATGGGGCCTCCAAAGGCAACCCGGGAACAGCAGGATATGGAGCAGTACTCAGAAATTCAAATGGAGAGATCCTTGGTCTCGTTGTTGGCTTCCTAGGGGAAACAACCAACAATGTGACAGAGCTAACAGGACTATTGAGGGGTCTCCAAGCGGCTATGGACAAAAATCACCACAAGATTATCCTAGAGGGGGACTCACAAATTGTCATCAACTTAATCACCAAGATTCTCCACGGAAGCCATGCTACAAAAATCTCACCAAGTTGGCGAATCTCTCGACTTCTAAAGGAATTTACTCGCCTCCTCCGACCCCACATCAGCATCACACCCTCCCACGTGAAGCGAGATGCAAACAGGATAGCGGATTGCCTAGCGAACGAAGCAGTTGAAACGAGAGTCAAACACTTATGTTGGGAGACCCACATCTCAGAAGACTCAGACATCTCCAATCGCTGCCAAACCTTAGCCACCAGAGACCTACAATCCCTGGATGGGGTGCCACGTAGCAAGCCAGAGCCACGCGGGACAACGCCAGGACGCAGTATTAATGCATCCACCGGCGACCATTCACTCAGTCATTAACCGAGCATGAATATGCGCAACCATAACCAGTCGATGAGCCCCCTCGCACAAGTGAATGGTACAGGGCACCAGCGCACCCAGCAGCCAACCTTAATGGCTATTGCGGTCGCGGTAGCCCTCCTCCTTATCACCCAAATTGACAGAGTTGAGCGACATTCGCCCACCGCAGTGTTCATTCCTTCGGAGCAGCAATAGTTCACTCCACCGGAGCAGTAGTTTGATGCCTCGTTGAAGCTCTGGAGCAGAGCATTCCCGTCGCAAGGAACCCTGGTCACCTCCAGGGTCTTCACCATGCCCAGAGCTAGAGGTAAACTGCGCAGGGGTGTCGCGTGGTACACCGCTGAATCTCGACGCCAGAAAAAGAAGAAATTTGAGCAGGCGTTGGCCATGGCATCCATCTGAAGGCGCAAAAGACCACGAACACCTCCAATTGTGTACATGGAAGAGATTACCTTGGAGGATGCCATGCAGAGCTATCCCAAGCTCCCTCTGTTCACAGTCCCGGACAATTGGAGTCCACCCACATATTTTGGCTCACACGACAAGCCTCCGCCTGAGGGAAATCCGCCTGGTCCCAAAGCCAATAGTCCAGAGGAGCATTTCACTACTTGTTATGTCGAAGAAGAGACCCCGTCCCGCACCCAGGGGAGAAGAGACTCACCAACGGGTGCACCTATGGAGGTAGCGACCCAGTTTGCCAACCGACCAGCACATGCAAGTGAGGGCGCAACAAGACCCATTCCTGCAGTCTCCGGCAGGTTGGCGCAAGCTTGGGGACGAGGACGAATGCACAAGCTAAAAGGTTCACTGATACTCTTGGTTAGGAATTTCTTTTTATGTTTATGAACTAGACTTTGGCCCAGTTAGATCTTAGTTATTTTGTAACTAGTTAAGGCATACAGTATAAACTTAATGGTGACAGTCCTAGTTTCCTTCGGGCAGGACGGAACTCTGTAAATTTTGTTAACTGGGAAACACATGGCACAGGATGCCCAACTATCTCAGTTTCCTGTTTAGGCGGGACAACTGGCATCACAAACAGTCATTGTAATTTGGAAATGATAATATAACAGGTCCTATCCTTTTTACTTAAAAAAAAAAAACTATGAATATAGATAAATAAATGTTAATATTAGCTAGTATTTAAATATAAATATAATTATGATTTTATGAAAAAAAATTAAATAATAACAAGTAATAATAAATAAATAAATATTAAATTTAAACCTAGTATTTAAATATGAATATAGTTATGATATTATCATACCTAGATCCCATCCCATGATTAAAGGGTCCTCCACATTAATGATTTTCATGATGATCTCTTCCATAATAATTTATTTAAATACATTCCAATTTATTAGGTCTGAGTTGATTGCATTACAAAATGAAGCAATACAACATGTTTTCAATGTATCACCATTTTTACAAGTTGACATAAAGGGAATCAATCTTATTAAGATTAAAAAAATTAGGGTCAAAAAGACAATTAATATATATATATCGATTTCTATTTTAACTTTTAAATGGTTAAATATTTATAGTATCCTTTATATATAATTAATTTCAATATTATTTAACTTTCACATTAATTATCATTTATTTAATTAATTATTTTATTTTATGTAATTATAAGTAATTTATTTTAATCTTTGAATTTGAACATATAATTTTTTAAAGAGAAAATACATATTCTTAATCATTAAATCCACTCAAATTATAATTTAAATATAAATATGATTATGATATTATCATACTTACATTTAGATTCCATCTCATAATTAAAAGATCCTCCACATTAATAATTTTTATGATGATCTTTTCCACAATAATTTATCGATACCTTTTAATTTATTATCTTGAGTTGATTGCATTACAAAAGGAAGCAATAAGACATGTTTGCAATGTATCACCATTTTTGACAATTTGATTTAAAGTGAATCAAACTTACTCAGATTAAGACAATAATGATGAAAAAAAACATTACTATGTGGGCCTGTGCAGCGAAAAGTGGGCAACTTGTAAGTGGGCCTGTGCAGCGAAAAGTGGAAGTTGGCAGAGCACTTTATTCAGCTTACTCTCTTTTATTGCGGAGATGGAACCACGTAGTCTGTTATCCTGCTTTTGTTTTGACATGGACGCCATTAATATGCGCGCAGTGGGAGCAGGGATCAAATTTGAGGTCTTCATTGCCCTTCAAGAACCTTGTGGCCTTTCATAGAAGGGTTTAAAATTATTTTCAATGCAAATGAAAATTAATATAAAAAAGCACTTATCAAATTTGAAATAAAAATTATTTCATATTTTTTCATTTGAAGGGCAATGAAAAATTGTTTAATATATTCATTTTTCATTGTTTTTATGGGTTGTAAATTTTCTTAATAAATTATAGTTTTTTTTAATTATTGTTTTTATAAGTTTCTTTTTTTATTAGTCATTTCCCTTATGTCTTAGTAATAAAAAATAATGTTAAGAATCTTTTTCTCTATATCTTAGTAATAAAAAAAAAATGTTACCAATTTTTCATATGTCAAGTCTGTTCAAAAAAAGAAAGGTTATATTTTTTCTAAAATACAATATTATTTTTATGGAGCTCTTGCATGCATGCATATTCTATAGAGAGATGAAAAATAAAATGGTGAATTCTCTAAACACCAGCAACAACCAGTGTTGTGAATTGGAAGTGAATTCTCTAAACACCAGCAACACCCAGGGTTGTGAATTCGAAATTGGGAGATATATTACTATACACTGTAAGTCAATTTCTTTTGTGAAGACAACCCTTCCCAAATTCTCGATCATTTATTTTATTGTTTTTTAATGCCTTTTGTGTTTCTCCATATACCGATTTGCCTGTACCGTACCTTTCTATGCGTATTTGTGTTAATTTATTTATTTTTTTATGCATTTTCCATTCCTCTTTATACCGATACGGATTTGCATGTACCGTATACTGATTTCACTATAGACCATGTTCATCCAGTTGATTTTCTCCATATACGGATTTGTTTGTACCTTATACCGTTCTATGCGTATTTGTGTTAATTTATTATTTATTTTTTTTATGTCTTTTTCGTTCCTCCTTATATCGATTTGCATGTAAACCATGTTCATCCAGTTGATTTGCGTTCATCACAAAAAGGATATTTATTTCAATGGCCACTTACGGAGAATCTATCAGATTCATTTATTCTCCACTCATAGTGTTCAAAAGATTTATATTTGTATTAGAAGGCTGCCCCAATATATGTTAGTGTGGCTTGTGTTTCTCTCAACCCGGTATAAGTGAAAATATCACATACAAGACTGAATTATTATTATCATTAAGCATAAGACCCACCAATAAAAAGGTAATTGATTTTGTTTATATATATATATATATATATATATATATATTTTATTTTTTATTTTCTTTCTTCTTTTCTGTTGACCAAGAAACAAGAAAAGAAAAGATAGCTTTGAATATTCAACACCTTATGTAGACATGAAACTTCTTTAAAAGTAGTAAAGTGAACAAAGAATTTAAATAAAATGGTTTCCAAACATATTCACATGAATTGATTCAAAATTCTGTGTGTTTTTTATGCCTCTAGCTTGTATCCTGAATATTAATATGTTTATTTTAGTTTTTGTTTATTATTAATTATGTTTTTTTTAATTTTAATTGATTATTAATTTGTATTTTTTTATTGATTATTAGTTTATATTTCAATTAATTTTAGTTAATTAATTATGATTTATTTTAAATTACCAAAAAATGTTGGTACATACTTGTCCATTTCATATGTAAAAGATTTTTATCAAATTATAATTATTTTATGGATGAAATTTTAATTGTTTTTTTCATTTTCATATGAAAAGAATAATTACGCCGAATGGCGTATACCTATTGACAATGGGCAGAATTAATCACCTTTTAATCATAAATTTCAATCCTAGGGTTGGCAATTGAAGATGCTGGCATATTCTTAGTCGTCCTCTCTAATCAATGG
>JZKD02S0004012.1:119137-135799 GCA_000966675.3 Picea glauca
TATAACAGGGTAATAAATTTATACTTATTTTATTAAAATTAGATTTAATTTAGTTTAATAAATTAAAGATGCCTTTCGGCGTTCATCAGCCACAATTATGTGGCTGTGCTAGTTTATTTTAACAGGTCAATTTAGAAGGGTTACAATAAAGTTAGCCTTCTATTTAAAATATAACCCTTCCCTTCAAATTTGATCCCTGAATGAGAGGCTTCTGCAGCCAAAAGTGGAAGTTGGCAGATTCAGCTTCCTCTCTTTTATCGCGGAGATGGAACCACGTAGTCTGCTAGCATTTTCCTTTTAAGGAAAAGAAATCTATGGACCACGTAGTCTGTGACCATTTGCCTTTTTCCTAAATATTATCCAATTCCTCTCCAGTATTTCTGTCATTCCAATTCATCCCACACAAATACCTAATATTTTCGTCGCCTTTGTAGATCAGCTACGAAAAGGTGTGGCCGAGAATCGTATCACAATCCCAACATCATGATGGCGATTCCTACTAAAGGTGCTGCTGAGGCAGAGATGTGATATTTCTCACTGCATTTTGGATTTCAATGTGCAAAAACGACTGAACTAAAAACCTGCTTCTTTCCATCCACGTAATCATGTGCAAACGTAGATGGTGAATATAATTTAGGTTAACTTTTGGAAAATTATAATTAGAAGCGTGATGAAAATTTGGATTTATATCTATCATTCGTATAATTGGTCACATTGTTATTAGCAAGTTTACTTTTCAAATATATTTTTATATTGTTATAAGAAGGTCTACTTTTCAAATATGTTTTTGATTTTTTTTAATTATTATTAAATATTGTATAGAGATGCTTATGCTTATAAATATGAATTTCAAGTGGTGCATTAAAGGTACACAGGTTGATATATAAGTTTATATGGATATTTAAAATAAGCTATAAGTTTATAGGTTTATATAGATATGTAAAAGAAATTTAAAAAATTCAGAAGAAAAATCCAGTGGTTGTTGCATGAACGCGAATAGGGTACGGTAGTTCAACTTTTTATTGGAATATATCATAAATCTCTTGTATATTATTAATTTGTTGAAACAAATTTGTTAAAATGGAATGCAACATTTATTGCCAGTCGTTAATGTAATTGTGTAAATATTGTTATAAATTCATGAAGTTTATAAAGGTAAGGAGAGAGTGATTAAGATGTTGTAATTTTTATGAATTGAATAATAAGATAATGGATGTCTTTGTTTAGTGAACGAGTCCAACGTTTAGGTGAACCACATAAAATCTATATGTTTATAAACAGTGTGATTGTGTTTTCCGCATTTGCAATTACAACAAGAAGTATCAGAAGTGCGTTGAAAATCCGTGGAGGAGGAACAGAGCCAAAACCGTGGAGGAGGAGAGTCGTCGTTTTGAATAAGCGTTGAGCTATCCGCTTTGTGGGAGCGTCGATCTCCCTCTTCCTTGTGGGACCGCTGATTTTGGCATCAGTGATGGGAGCGCTGATGTAGTAGCGCCCTTGTCAAAAATCCGCGTTATAAAAAACCGCATTGATCTACCTACTGGATGAGAGCGTCGAATACAAAAACAACGTTGGTCTACCTCGCATAAGATTGAATGTTTGGGTTTGTTAAAAGGTATGAAGTTATAATGTTTACCTTTCATTAAAGCACAATATATTCCTTTAAAAGGATCGCATAAGAGTGGAGGATGTTTTTAAAAAGGTTTATTATATTTGAATTAAATATAATATGTAAAAAGTGGAGGATTTAAAAAGGTGGTTTTTTATTTATTTTAAAGGATTTTTTATTAAATCTTGTAAAATTTTAAATTATTATTTTTTCAAAGGGTCTTGGTTATTACAAGCAGTGGTGTTGAGAAGTTCAATGGCAAGAACAATTTCGAGATCTCGAAGGTTAAGATGCATGATCTGCTCGTGCAACAAGGCGTGGTGAAGGCGCTTTTGGGAAAAGCAAAGCAACCTGTGACCATAACAGATGATGACTGGGATGAGATGGATGCGAGAGCACTGAGTGCCATATGCCTGTGTTTGGCCGACGATGTTCTGTTCAATATTTTCTCGGAGAAGACAACAGTGGGTTTATGGACGAAGCTGGAAAGCTTGTATATGACGAAATCCTTGACGAACATGATCTTCCTCAAAAGACAATTGTGCAGTCTGCACATGAAGGAAAGTACGAAATTAGCTGATCATTTAAATACATTTGATACTCTTTTAGTCCAGCTAACTAGCATGGGAGTAAAATTCGATTATGAAGATAAGGCAATTACATTATTGTGTTATTTGCCCGTGTCATGGGATCACTTTGTTACCTTTATTAGTTTCAGTTCAATAGAAAGTATTGAGTTTGATGATATTGTTGGAGCACTACTGTCTGAGGAAACAAGGAAGAAATCCAATCTAGAAACCTCTGCATCTGAGGCGACGATGGTCAGAGGCAGACCAAAAGAAAGAGGACATGGTCAGAGGGATTTCTCTCGATCAAAGTCGAAGGAAAAAAAGAGCAAGCTTAAGTGTTGGTTTTGTGGAAAATCTGGACACCTGAAGAAGGACTGTTGAAAAAGACAACAAGCCTTCAAAGACGACCCTCCAAAAGAAATGAAGGAAGCAAACATAACTAAAACAAGTTCAACAACAAGTTCAGGTATGACTGATGAAGTTTTATCAATTAGTATTGGTTCACGTAATGATCAACAATGGCTATTAGATTCTGGTGCTTCAAATCACATCAATCTTCACAGACACTAGTTTATTACCTACCAGTCTGTAGATGATGGAATTGTTTACATGGGAAATGATATATCATGTAAAGTTGTGGGAATTGGTAGCATTCAAATTAAGATGTTTGATGGAACTCTTAAAATACTAACTGATGTGAGACATGTACCTGAGCTTAGGAAGAATCTAATTTCTTTGGGAGTCTTAAACACTGGAGGATATAAGAGTATTGTTCAAGGTGGAGTTATGAAAGTATACAAACGAATCCTACTGGTTATGAAAGCGAAGAAGGTTGGTAACCTATTCTTGTTAGAAGGAAGAACTGAGTCAGATCATGCGATAGCAGTATCTTAGAAAGACAGTGATTATGTTCAATTGTGGCATCAACGGATGGGTCATATGAGCAAACAAGGATTAAAGGTATTAATTGATCGCAAGTTACTTCCTAGTCTAAAGTCGTTAAAGTTAGATTTCTACAAGCATTGTATTTATGGAAAACATAATAGGCAGAGATTTAAAACCGAAAGACACACCAGTGAAGGAATCCTTGATTATATTCATTATGATGTTTGGGGACCATCCCCTACTATTTCATATGGAAGATCATCATATTTTGTAACTTTTATAGATGATTTCTCTAGAAAGGTTTGGGTCTATATGTTGAAAAGTAAGGCTGATGTATTTATAGTTTTCAAGCAGTTTAGAGCTTTAGTGGAAAAGAGCACTGGTAGATCCATTAAATGTTTAAGAATTGATAATGGTGGTGAATTTACGTCAATGGAATTTGAGAACTATTTCAAGGAGTTTGGGATTGATAGGCATAAAATCACTACCTATACTCCTCAACAAAATGGAGTTGTTGAATGCATGAACATGACTCTTCTAGAGAGAGCAAGGAGTATGCTTAGTAACACCAATTTGCAACAAGAACTATGGGCATAAGCAGTAACTACATCTTGTTATCTGGTGAATCGATCACCATCAAAATCAATAGAGTGCAACATTCCTAAAGAGGTATGGAAAGGTCACCCTTGTAATTATTCTAATCTTAAAGTTTTTGGTTGTGAAGTCGATGCTCTAATTCTGAAACATCAGCGTTCTAAATTAGATCCAAAATAAAAAAGGCTTATCTTTGTTGGATATGGTGATGGTATTAAGGGGTATAGGTTGTGGGATCCTACTTCCCACAAGATCACCATTAACAAATATGTAATGTTTGATGAATCATCTCTCATCAAATCAGATGTAGATGTTCAAATGAAACAGGAAGAAGTACCTAAGTGTCAACAGATTCAGTTTGAAACTCGTTCAACTACAGATGAAAGTGAACATGAACAAGTTTCTAAAGATGTTCATGAAGAGGTTCCTGCAAAGGAAAACATGGATGATGATGACATTCAACAGATTGTGGATGAACCACAAACTTCCCTAAGGAGGTCTACATGTGTTAGAGTTCCTCCAAGAAGGTATGATGATTTTGTTTCGTCGATTTCTTTAAGTACCAATGATGATGAACCTTCGTGCTATCAGGAAGTTGTGAAGGGTTCTAACAATGATAAATGGAAAGAAGCAATGAAGGATGAAATGAAGGCATTAGAGAGAAATGCCACATGGGACCTGGTAGAACTTCCAAGATACAAAAAAATTGTAGGTTGTAAGTGGGTCTACAAGTTGAAGAAGGGTGTTGATCATAAGGTGGAAAGGTACAAGGCAAGGCTGGTTGCGAAAGGACATTCTCAGAAAGAAGGTATCGACTTTCATGAGATTTTTTCACCAGTTGTAAAAACTGTTTCAATTCGAATTGTGTTAGCATTAGTTGCATTGCTTGATTTGGAGTTGGAGCAACTAAACGTTAAGACTTCTTTCTTACATGGAGATTTGAATGAGGAAATTTACATGGAACAATCGGAAGGGTTCGTTTAGAATTGCAACAAGAAATTTGTTTGCAAGCTCAAGAAATTATTGTATGGTCTGAGGCAGTCGCCCAAACACTTGTACAATAAATTTGACTCTTTCATGGTGAGCCAAAATTATACAAGGAGTGAGTATGATCATTGTGTCTACTTTAAGAAATTGAATAATGTAATATTCATTATCTTAGTATTGTATGTTGACGATATGCTTTTAACAAGCAAAAGCATAACTGAGATCAACAGGTTAAAGGCTCAGATGGCTAGAACGTTTGATATAAAAGATCTAGGAGCAGTAAGGTAGATTTTGGGCATGGAGATATTCAGAGACAGGAGGAGTGGTAAGCTTTGGTTGTCACAATAAAAGTATATTGAGAAGATACTTTTGAGGTTTAGCATGAATGATGTGAAACCAGTTTCAGTCCCTTTGGCTTCCCATTTGAATCTTTCTTCAAGTTTATTTCCTAGTACAAAAGAAGAAAAGGAATATATGTCTCAAATACCATATGCTAATGCAGTAGGAAGTTTAATGTATGTGATGGTTAGTACAAGGCCAGACATTTCACATGCAGTTGGGGTTGTCAGCAGGTTTATGGAAAATCCAGGTAAAGAGCATTGGGCAGCAGTGAAATGGGTGCTTCGGTATCTGAGGGGCACAAGTGATTACTGTATCACCTATAACAGTGGTCATGAGTTAGTCTGTGGACATGTTGATTCTGATTTTGCAAGTGATTTGGACAAGAGAAGGTCGACTTCAGGGTATGTCTTTACTCTTGCAGGTGGAGATATTAGTTGGATATCAAAGCTACAGAACATTGTTGCTTTATCCACTACAGAAGCATAATACATAGTTGGTTCACATGCTTGCAAAGAGGCAGTTTGATTGAAAGGTTTGTTTGGCGAGTTTGGAAGGATGCAGGACAAAGTAAAGTTACTTTGTGATAGTCAAAGTGCTATTCACTTGGTTAATAATCCAACCTACCACAGTAAAACAAAACATATACCTATCAAGTACCATTCTGTAAGGCAGGTCATCGATGAACATGGAGTCTCTCTTGAGAAAGTGCATACAAAAGAGAACTGCGCAGAAATGTTCACAAAACCAGTATTGTTAGAGAAACTACGATGGTGCTTGTCTTCTCTTGGCTTGTAGAAAAGGTGATGAACAAAAGGAAGGAACAAGGTATCAGGTTAATTGTTGTCAAGGTGGAGATTGTTGAATATGTGACAACGAACATGACACAAAATCTGATGGTTGTTGGATGAGCCCAAATAGGATACGTTAGTTCAACTGTTTATTGGAATATCTCATGAATCTCTCGTATATTGTTAATTTGTTGAAATAAATTTGCTAAAATGGAATACAACATTTATTGCCAATAGTTTATGTAACTTTGTAAATATTGCTATAAATCCACGAAGCCTGTAGAGGCAAGGAGAGAGTGAGTAAGCTGTTGTAATCTCCATGAATTGAATAATAAGACAACCGATGCCTCTGCTTGGTGGATGTAGCCCAACGTTTGGGTGAACCACATAAAATCTATGTGTTTATGATCTGTGTGATTGTGTTTTCCGCATTTTCAATTACAACATGAACAAGGTTAAATGGTATTCTAAGAATACATATTAGGAATTGTTTTTCTTCTCTTTCACAATTAAAACTTTTGGGATCCACAAGCATTGCAAAATGGAGATGGATGATTCAAAATAGATATACATAGTTAAAGTATAACTCTATTGATCCTCTAAAATGTGGATGATAGAACTTGTAACCTAAAAAAATTAATTTGTAGTATACTCTAAAAACTATATTAACATATTAGAATTAAAAGTTAGTTAGTTTGGGATTAAAGAGATGGAATTTGTGGTTTATAACCTTGAGGAAATATGGCTTAGATGTCATCACTGCATTTTATGATTAATTCACCTTAATTCACCAATGTAGATTTAAAAACATATAGAATCCATTAGATATTTATAGAAGCATTTTGAAAATAAAAAACACTAACACTAGTTGAAAGGAGGTAAAGGAATTCAATTCTCATTATAGTGATATAATGTTCCTTAATAGAGTACCTTTCCCAAAGATAACATAGTATAGAAAATGAATGATGATTTTATAGTAGTATGTATCACACCATATTGTCTCATAATTCTACAATAAGATTTATGTTCTCTATAATTTGTCTCTTCTTTCTAATAGATAAAAGAAAGGTATTTCCCATCATAATAATTAGGAAATCCTTATGACACATTTTGTTTTTCCTATGGTTTTTTAAGTAGAAAGAATAAAAAAATAATTATATAATCAAATAAAAACAATTAATATAAATTTCAATAACATGAGTGCTTTATTAATAACATGAGTAGAAACAAGCTTTTTTTTATAATATATATTTAATTTCACTATTACTTAATGTTAAATCAATTATTATTTAATTAATTATTTTTTTAAGTAGAAAGAATAAAAAAATAATTATATAATCAAATAAAAACAATCAATATAAATTTCAATAACATGAGTGCTTTATTAATAAAATGAGTAGAAACAAGCTTTTTTTATAATATATATTTAATTTCACTATTACTTGAATGTTAAACCAATTATTATTTAATTAATTATTTAATTTTGTTGCAATAAAAAATAATAGTAAAATTTACTTGATATTATACTAATTGAATGTAATAATAACCATAGTTAAATAAATGTCAACTTTATATCAAGTATTTAACAACTATGAATATGGGTGATCTCTTTTTAGCTTGCGCGCAGTTGGAAGTCTATAGATCTAGAGGTGAAATATAGCAGACCGCTTTAATTACTTCGTTTGGATGACGTTCAGATTTTTCTCTCTTAGTACGGAGATGGGGACTTAACTGAATTTCAAATCCCTTTAAAAACCATAAATAAAGCGATGTTTAAATTTCAAGTTGATTGAACTAACTGAATTAAATTATTTGGGTTATACATAATTAATTAATGTTTGGATATTATATATATATAAAAGATTGTTATTTCATCTCCTTTAGAGTGTCATCTACATTGTACAATGGATTAAATGCATTTTAAAATGCAATTTATTTTTATTTTTTTTTTAATATTAAATATTTTTTTTTCATTTAAAATTAAATATTATTTAAAAAAAATAAATTATTTGATGATGAAGAAGAAGAATAATCAAAATTTAAGAAAAGTAAGAAATTACTTATATTTCTTTAAAATGTTATTTCTATGCTTGAAAAGCAGTTAAGAGAAGCATTCCAAGATCACTAAAGTATTGTGATAAATATTTTGAAATTGGGATCTAATATGACTATACTTACAACATTATAGGAGAAAACATTTTTCATCTTCAACCCTCTTAGTGTCACACAGATGACATATTCTTTCTTGCCATGGTATTTTGGGATTTCCCAACACCCAATTTCACTACTCATGAAAATTAGTTCTTATTTTAGCAATATTGATTATCTTCTTTATGCGAGTCAAAACAGAGAGATACTTTTGATCTTCAAGGTTGGGGTTAACCACCGCCTTATAATATCTTAATTTTCTTTTATCCTCTAATTCTTTATCCACCATAGATTATCCTTAAATTTATCTTGCACAATATTTTTAATATCATCGATATTCTGCAGAATAACTTCTTTTATTCCCCAATGATTTAGCCAAGACTTGGCATCATTATGCCATCCCTGCTTGAGTCGTTGGTCATTTTGGCTAGAATCTGAAGCAATTTTGTGGAGTCCCTTGTTATCCATGTTGTTTAGCTTGTCATTTACATTAACTACATATTCATAGGTTGTGCTCTCAATGGGGGAAAGGCTAACTTCGATGAGGAGGATAGAATAGGGTGTGTTGCCCTTAATTTTAAGATTATAAGTGAGAAAATTATTTTGGATATACTCTATATTTCTCCAGGATTATCAAGAGATATTGCATCCCCAAACTCATCATCCATATAAGATAAAAGGAGTGACAGAAATCTAAAAAATGAGCTTTTTCTTATCCCATTGATCCGGGAGGATCTCGGTAGCCACCCATCTTTTCCAACTGGCTCAAAATATTTTTTGGAAACTTACTATTTTTAGCAGTTTTTTGGTTCCCAAACTTCCGGGACCATTTTGAGGGCCTTGATATCCCCTACCCTATGGATAACTAAGGAGATCCTGTCTCGAGGCCCACAGGTCCTAGACATGGAGTGTCGAGAGCTGCATGACTTGAGCTTGGCCCTGGAGGGTCCATCTTTTCTTCAATGCATCCTATCTATCATCAACAACAACATCTGTCCCACAAGCCCGGTCTTGAAGTAGCGGTGGGTCTTGCTCCATGAGGTAATGAGTTTGGGTATCATGGTATGTGTCACTCTGTTTTTCAAAACATTTGAATATGTTGCTCTGAACTCTCATTTATTTCATAATGTTTGCTTGGAAATTATGCTCTTTAACTTGTTCATACCTAGGGGTGGGTGACATAATGCCCTAGTAAGATGGTTCCCTTTAGGATGAGTTTCCACTGGGTGGGTCTATGAAATATCATCGTCCATTCCTTCCATGCTTAACATTTTTCATCATTATCCCTCTCATCTTCCCCTACCTTGGTTCGGGCATTGGTTTTGCCACACTAGGAAGGGTTGTACCTTGACTTGTGGGAAGAAAGGGCTAAAGGCCCAGAGGGTAAAAGTAGCTGGCAAGAGTTAAAATCCAAAATAAAACCTTTGAGATGCTTCACCCAGGGATTCCCGAGAAAGTAATAAAAGGCTTCTCAGTAAGAAAAGGGGACCTGTAAGATAAAATAAAACTCAAGGTCTAGTTGGTGGATGGGAGATCTCATCATGAGATGACCTATTAGGTCCATGGGAATGTAGCGGTATGACACTGCCATCTATCTGGTCACCAAACCAGGGTAGTGGCTCTTGGTGGCATAGCCAAGAGAAAGGGGGTCTCATCACGAGCCAACCTTCGCATTTCTATGAAGTGCTTGTGGGTAATTTTGTCACCTCTGGTCACCGCGCCATGACAGTGTCCCCCAATTTTTCCCTTGAAAAGAAAAAACAATAAGACTAAGAATAAAATACATTGAATGGGATAGGAAACAATGGAATCCATGATAAGGTGCAGCTCACCCTCTACAAAGGCACCCATAGGAAATACCTACATTTCCATGTTATCACTGCACCCTCTGCCCAAACACTTCCCCTACACCATGTCACACAATTGCATGACCTAGATTGGCTCTCACCTGGGAAACACCCCAAACTTGAAGAGGATTATCCCAATATGACATTATGAGATCCTCTCCAAACCCGACTGGTTAAACTGCATAAAGTCTTTGAGCATTTTTCTGGGTAAAAGGGGGTTTGATGCACATGTTTGGGTGATTTGATTATTGGATGTGATTGACATTGTTATGATCCCTGTGACTTATGAGCCCATGRAGGTTGTACTTGATGTTTCTGCAGGACCATGCCCGGTGGACAGGTACATATGGGKAGATGATTAGCTAAGACCTCCATGGGGATGAAATCCCACARATGGATGTTGTGACCCYCRCCARGGCCARAGAGATGTCAGAKACTTGCACTAGGAAAAAAKAAGGAYRTTTCACCAGAGACACTTTGGCAGACCTAGACCTAGGGGATATTTCTCTTCCACCYGGACGTTGGCCTTGGGAGGCCCATGATGTCACCATTGTGACCCTAGACATCACCCAAYGTCAGGATTGGCATTATGGAGGCAGTTGTGTGTTAATTGGCATGTGTGGAATCATCTAGGGGCCTGGGAGGCCTAACGTTTTGTAAATGAGGCCCAACATTTCACCSAGRAGGCTCAACGTCACCCTAGAAGGGCATGATGTCACCTCTAAAAAATATTTTAGGGTTCAATTATTTAAATTTGTGTAAAAACTGGATTTTTCATATAATTTGGCCATGTCAGCCTTTTGATGACCTAAAATTAATTAAAGGTCATAATTCTTGTATAAATAGAGAGATAAAACTCTCATTTTATCATCATTGACTCATCACACAAGTGGTGGTCTGAAATTCGTCCCTCGTTAAGGGTTATTGGCTGAAATCTAGTGGTGCACACCTCTTGGAGGAGGCAATTCTTGGTGTATTTTGGAAAATTTTCATGTGGAGGATCTTCAACTAGGGTTTATGCTTGATTATTCTTGGTGATTTAAGTGGAAAATATACATTTCTTTATTGTGAATGAATGTTTATGGTGAATTTACTTGTTTTGTGTCTAAGATTATGAAATTGCTTGCCTGAAACCCTAAGAGAAAGACATATGTTACTATTTTTTTCTCTATAGTCTTCCACTTGCTAAAATTTCTTGAAAGGAACCTATCTAGAAGTATATACTAGAGCCCTACCATTGTAGCACTCTAGTAACCCTACTTCCTTGCCTATTTTCATATTTTATTTCAATTTATCTAAGGAAAAGAGAAATCGTTGGGGCCTAACTTTTGTTACTTTCTAGCAATTATCTCTAGGAGTTGGATTTTTTAGGCCTTGGGCTACCAACACCTCTCTCATCCTCTCCATCCCCTTTGAATAAAAATTACCATTGTTATTTTCCTCTAAGATTTGTTGCTGCCATCATTGACTCCATTACCCTAGAAATGCACTAGTCTACCCATCACAAGTGTTGATTGATCAAACAATTTTTAGAACCTCTTCTCTTGAACACCTACTAACTTCTACTAACCTTAGATTAGCCTAAATCATTAACCTACTTGTTGATGTTGCAAAATAATTCTACATCCATCTAACAACAACAAATTAACCCTAAAAGTGACATATTATGCTAGCTAGACATTGCTAAAACTGCTTGTGACTATCTATTATCAAACTGCCTAATTAAAGCTATTATTTTAAAACTCTTATTAAGCATTTTTAAGCATAATTATTGTGGTTGTTTCAAATCTCATATTGTTTTTATAAACTGTTATATTGATGCAATTTTATATCAGCTAGCACATTTCTTAAGAGTTCATTGTCTTATGAATCACTAATATCATTTTGGTACTTGGAAAGTGCCCTTTTTCTATTTTGTTGTCTTGTTTTGGGCAGGTACACAAAAATTCTCATTTGATTAATCTCTATAAGACATAAAGAACCATTTTAACTTGAGTGACCTGTGAGAGGGGATGGACTTTCTCTTATCATTTTCCTTAGACTTCTCAAACCCTCAAGTCATTGGGGACTTCTCCCCTGGGGTACCGCAACATACCCCTAAACAGAAAGGGTTTCCTATTAAGGTGACAGTGATAGGCCATTCCCAGATACGCTAATTCTGTATCCACTTACCTTGAGATTTGGGCAAGCACAAATTGTGCGATAATAGGCCCAAGCGACGTTTTTTCACGATTGAGCACTTCAATGATAACCAAAGACTTTGATTGAGCCCTCTAAAGGAAGCTCCTCATCAATACCTTTCCAACGAGCTATCTACACCCTAAACGGAGATCATATGAAAAAGTTACGACCCAAGAAAGTTGATGTACTAACTTACCCCAACGGGGCCCACATGACTTTTGGCACTTTATCTCCTAGGGTTAGGTTTTTAGATGTCTACGGTCTTGACAATTGTGTTTATTGTAAAAAGGCCTTCAGAGCCTCATTGTACTCATCTTATTTTGAATGAGCGTAGCCATCACATCTCTTCTCATAGATAATATGCCAACATTCTAGAAAGCTTGTTTTCAGTCTGCATTTTATAGTTTTCAGCATATTTCTTATTTAATAGAAGTCAAGTTTTATTGTATCTCTGTTATTTTTCACTGTGACTCTGTGTTAATATTATAAATATGTGGTTTCATTTCGTTCCTCTAATAAATCCGGATCAGTGGTATCAGAGCAGTCTGCTCCTTGTCATTTTGTTAATGCGTGTCCCTGACACGGTCAGGGTATAGAGAGTTGGGTCTCGAGATTTTTTCTCTTGAGGACAACTTCTTTCACACCCCCAAGAAACCATCCATGGAAGGTGAAAAGAAAGATGATGGGGAATGATATCATTTCAAAATGTTGCTCGAGAAATCCCTTAAGAGAAAAAGGAACGAGATGATGGACAACTTTGCACAAATCCTTCAACAGTTGGCGACAAGCGACACATCCACCTCAAGTGGAGGCGCTGCCCCCTTCAAGGTACAAATCAATTTTGATATTCCTATATTTGAAGGTAAAATAGATGTAGATGTCATAGATAAATGGTTAAACCTTCTAGAAGGGTATTTATATGTCCACAAATTTTCCGATAGGGAAAAGATTACATGTGTGCTCCTAAAGGCCATCCCCCATGTTAAGATTGTTGGGATACTTTCTGTGAGAAAAATGAAATAGAAGGATCCACATTATTTCTAGTTTCACCCACTTGGGGTTCCTTCAAGGATGTTATTAAGGAACAATACTACCCTGTTGGAAGTTATGTCGACTTGTATACAATATGGACCACATTGCGGCAAGAAAGAGACCAAATAGTGCCAGAGTTCACCAATTTCTTCCATACCTTGTGCACCAATATGGGTATCAAATATTCTGAGCGACATATGGTGTTCAAGTATCACAGTGGTATGCATAGATACATATAGACAGAAATGGAGTTTTTGGACATCTCATCCTTGGGCGTGACCTATCGATATGCTGTCAAAATCGAGAAGAAGCTTAAAAAACAGACACGACAGTTTGGGTCTGGGAACCCCTCATAGTAGAATCAGGGCAAGGGAAGCCCCAACCTGCAGAAAAAAGGGCAGAGAAAATATGGGAAACCTTAGGATAACCAGTCCAAACCACAAGAAAAAAAGGAAAATGGGAAGACAAAGAAAGATACCAGGAAGTGGTGTGACTTCCATAAGAGCCCCTAGCATAACACTGCTAATTGTTGCTCAAAGAAGTCATTGGTGGTTGAGGAAAAATCCTCTAAATCAGATGCGGGTTCCGACTATGAGTCAAAACTAGAAAAGAGGAAATAGATAATTGATGTGGAACTTAGTGCCATCATTTCTACCACCGAGATCCATCCTGATGAACTTGATGAGCCATAGGAAGGAGAGTGCCTCTTTCATTCACAAATGTGGGTGAAAGGCACTATGTTGCACTTCATCATTGATACAGATAGCCAGAAGAACCTTGTCTCAACAGAGGTCATCAAGAAGCTAGCCTTGCCAACAACATTGCACCTGCAACCATACACCATCAGATGGCTCTGCCGAGGAATTGATCTCCATGTCAGCCAATAGTGCCACCTATCATACGACATAAATCCATTCAAATATGAGGTATTATGTGATGGTTCTCCCCTTGAAGTTTGTGATTTTCTTTTGGGCCAACCTTATTTATGGAAACTTCATGCTATATATGAGTCTAGGCCTCACAATGTTATGATTACTTTGAACAAGAAAATGTACATGATACCCGAGGTAGTCCCACCTAATGTTATTTCTTTGATCTCTTCCAAGCAATGTGGGAAGGTAATTTCTCATACTGGGAATTTTTTCTTCTTCGTAATTCACTCTCAGAGTGAGAGAAAGGTGGAAACCACATCCAAGGACTTCGTGACCGACCTCTCCAAACAGTATAATCAAGTGGATAAGGTCGTGGAAGAATACAAAGACATTTTCTCATCATCTACTAGGGTACCTCTGCACTGTCAGGTCAAGCATCCCATCGATCTGATGCCCGACACACCGCTACTCAATGGGACACTCTATCGCCACTCTCTTCTAGAAAATGAGGAGATCAAGAGTTATATCCAAGAACTTCTCCATAAGTGGCACATCCGACCCCACTCATCACATTGTGGAAGCCCAATCATGCCGGTGCAGAAGAAAGATGGGACCTGACGACTTTGCATTGAATTCCAAGCCCTAAATAAAATCATAGTCAGGAACCGGTACCCGATTCCTTGAATCAACAATCTCCTTTATCAACTTGAGGGGGAAAAATACTTCAATAAGGTTGATCTGAATTCTAGATACCAAAAGGTCGCAATAGAATATATAGATGTATGGAAAACTACCTTCAAGTCAAAAGAAGGTCTTTTTGAATGGATGGTCATGCCCTCAAATGCCCCAACAAATTTCATGAGGATGATGGACGATATCTGCGGCAACACAAGCTATATTCCAACTTGGAAAAACGCTCCTTTGGCATGGACAGGGTCCAATACCTAGGATACATTATTGATGCACATGATTTGCATGTTGATCCATCCAATATCCAAGTCATTCGTGACTGGCCAGCCCAAACCACGTTCATTGAGCTTCAATGCTCCTTAGGCCTTTCCAATTTCTATCGCAGGTTCGTGTTTGGATTCTCTCATATTTCATGTGCCCTCGGCCAAATAACCATAGGTGGTGGTAAGAAATTATTTGTGTGGGGCATGCACTTGAAGAAAAAGTTCGATGATATGAAGAAATGCTTCATACCTGACCTTTAAAATCCCTTTGAGATCGAGACAGATGCTTCATACTATGTTGTGGGCACAATCATCACCCATCACAACCACCCCTTGGCCTATCGTAGTGAGACACTATCATATGTCATCTAGAAGTACCCTAATTAGGACAAATAAATGTACTCCATTGTGCAAGCCTCCCGCCAGTGGAGGCATTACATTCTCGGGAAGGAGATAGTCATCCACACTGATAATAAGCCACTGCAGTTCATACAGACATAAGGAAAATTTGAGAATGACTACCATCATAAGTGGTCCACATATTTGCAGCAGTTCCACCTCAACAACAAGTATAAAAAAAGAAGTATCAACCGAGTCGTTGATTTCCTCAACCAACCTCCAGTTGCGACACTCACCACAGTGATAGATTCTTGCAGCCACGAGACCTTCGGATGGACCCACCTTTATGAGACATATCTTGACATCACCAAACCTACTAGATGTTGGGAGGAAACACAACTATCACTATTTTCCATATTTAGGATGGGTTGTTGTGCCATCTGGGCCATCTCTGCGTTCCATCAAGTGAGTGAATGAAGTTGATTTGGGAAACCCACTATAGTTGGGTGGCAGGACACTTTGACATGGAAAAGAAAATGGAATTGATGCAATGACATTTCTATTGGTTGAAACTTTGACATGATGTTAGAAACTATATATGGTCCTACACTTCCTATGCTATTGTCAAACCAACCACTAAAAAGAAAGTCATGTACATTGCTCTACCTACTCCCGGCAGACCCTGGGAATCCAACTCAATGGACTACATGTCGGGCCTTCCATCCACCAAGCAAGGAAATGACTGTGTTTTTGTGGTTGTTGATCCCTTTTCCAAGATGATGATTTTGGCCACCTATAAGAAGAGCATCACAGCAGAGGCCACTTACAACCTCTTCTTTGAAGGTGTGTGGGTATACTTTGGGATCCCACCAAACCATTATCTCATATCGGGACAATCGATTCCTCGGCACATTCTGGTTGAGCCTCTGGTCATTGCTTGACACCAAGCTAACCAAGTCGATTTCCTTCCACCCCTAGATGGATGGCCAAACCGAGGTCGTCAACCATATGATCATGCACATCCTGTGCATGTACAATTCCAAGCACCTCCACACCTAGGGTGAGAGTCTTCCCTATGTTCAACATAGCTACAACAGATCCATACATAGCTCAACTGGCCACAACCCCTTTCAGGTGGGGTTGGGATTTCAACCATTGAGTCCCATGGATGTTGCACTACCCCTTGCGGCCACCCAAGTAGACTCGTGACAAAGCCACCCAATTCATTGAGCATATCCAACACATCCGCCAACAGGTTCAGAATATTTTACAAAATTCCAATTCCAAGTACAAACAACACCATGATCAACACCAGGTGCCACACCAGTTTCAGGTGGGAGAAAAATTTTGGTTGCACTTATAGAAAGAACACCTTACAGGGCCTCATCGGAAGCTTTGTCCACTCCATTATGGACCTTACACCATCACCAAGGCTATGGGTGACAATGCTTTCGAGCTCAACCTTCCCCCTTCCTTGGCTTGCACCCATTGTTCAATGTGGACCTCCTTCGGCCTT
>JZKD02S0004012.1:189433-207047 GCA_000966675.3 Picea glauca
GAACCAATGGATGGATCTGATGTATCTGAGCACTCTAGACCTTCCTGGGAGCTTGATCTCATAATCTAGAACCTCTGCACCTTCATCTTCTCAAGTTTCATGGCTTTATCAACATATACTCACCCTATACATAGTCAGCCCGTGTACATACTCACCCTATACACAGCCAACCAATGTATACCTTCAATGTATACACACCCTATACACAACCAGCCCACATATACCTTCAATGTATACACACCCTATACACAGACAACCCGCGTATGCATCAGAAAATGGGGTTTTATGTAAATCCGAGAATTTCGTCGTCAACCCTTTGTGCTACCTCAGACGTTCACTACTTTAGATGTATCCACAAGTATTTACAAGAAGCTTTACACAAGAAAATAGATATACAAAATGTACAAGTGTGTGTTTAATGAGTGAGCTTTGCCTCTTATTTATATCTTCATGTAGCCTTACACTTTCCTTATTTTAGGTCTTCTTTATTTAAAATAATTTCTTTTGCAAAGCACTTTGACCCTTGGGGGATTCTATAAGACTTATGAGGGGTTCTACAACTTCGTATGGTCATAACTCTCTAACCATGAGGAGTTATGTGACGTTCCACATACCACCGGAAATGGCATGACAAACACTATCTATCTAGGATAGTTTCCCTGACTAATTCATTGTCCTTCAACTCGTTATTCCAAAATTAAGCATGGGTTCTCTTACTCCACAAAGCGTCTTCCTGTGAGGGATTTCACCATAAGGGGACCACTTTAGAGTTCATCCATATTTACTTCTTATCAACCATGATGAGACAATAATGAGTCATATTTACATCGAACAATATTGGGTCCATTAACCAAACCTTTGTGTTGCGGGGCTTTCTTCAAGGGTTGACATCAATGATAACCAACCTTAATCAACAATCTCCTCCTTTTGCATTGATGGTGACACTCTGATGAAATACTGAAATCATATCACTCATGATCCCCCTGGAACCATGCCTTTGTCCTCTGCATCTGATAAATATGCTCCCCCTGGAACCATGCCATTGTCCTCTGCATCTGATAAAAACTCTCCCCCTTTTTCATCAATGGCAAAGGTATCTTTCCATCCGGTCCTGCTCCCCCTGACTGAGTTGTCCTCTTAAGATGCTTCCTCATGTAAATCTAATACATATAAGATAATCATTCAAAAAACATTCATTTTGGAGTAGAAATAACTCCACGCCTTTGGCGAAGATATTCAAAGGCTTCCCGTGTAAGTGGTTTTGTAAAGATATATGCCACTTGTTCTTTTGTGCCCACATACTCAACTCTGATATTATTTTCTGCAACCTGCTCCCATAGAAAATGATACTTGATTGGAATGTGCTTCATCTTGGAGTGCATCATCACGTTTTTCGAGATACTGATGGCGCTTGTATTATCACAATAGATAGGAATGGGCTCATCATACTCAACCTGTATATTTTTCAGAGTTTGTTCCATCCAAAGAACCTGTGTACAACATGATGCTTCTGCAATATACTCTACCTTGACTATAGATAAAGATATTGACGATTGTTTCTTGCTTAACCATGATACTAAACACTCACCCAAGTAGAACACTGCTCCACTGGTGCTTCGTTGGTCATCAATATAACCTGCCTAATCTGCATCTGTGTAGACAATAAGTGATGGATCCTTTCCTTTTGGATACCATAATCCAAACTCTTCCGTTCCTTTGAGATATCTGAAAATCCTCTTTACTGCTAATACATGTGATTCCTTTGGTGCTGCTTGAAATCATGCCACCTGTCCAACTGCCTGCATTACATCTGGTCTGGATGCTGCCACATATAGTAGGCTGCCAATCATTAACCTGTATTGCCTTTGATCTGTAGATTTCGAATCATCATCTTTGCTCAACTTGCAACTGGTTTTCTATCTTCCATTCTGAACTTCTTTAGCATTTCTCTAATATACTTGGTTTGAGAATTAAAAATTCCTTGGTTGCTTTGACGTATCTGAAGTCCCAGAAAGAAGGATAGTTCTCCAAGTAATGACATTTCAAATTCATTTTGCATATCTTTTGCAAATTTCTGGCTAAACCTGTCATCATCACTACCAAAAATAATATCATCAACATAAAATTCAATTAATAAAATATTACCTTGACTTACCTTGATGTAGAGTTTGCTGTCTACACTTCCTTTTCTGAACCCTGCCTGCTGCAGATACTTATCTAGTATAGAGTACCATGCTCTAAGAGCCTGTTTTAAACCATACATGACCTTCTTTAATTTACACACATAATCTGTGTTCTCTGACAACTTAAATATTTTTGGTTGTTCAATGTAGACTTCTTCTTCAAGTTCCCCATTCAGAAAAGATGATTTTACGTCAATCTGATATACTTTAACATTTTTAGAGAATGCATAAGCTAAAAGCAAACATATTGTTTTTATTCTGGTAACTGGGGTAAATGTCTCTTCAAAGTCAATTCCTTTAATCTGTGCATATCCTTTACATACCAATCTAGCTTTGTTCCTTGTCACCTGTCCATCTTCATTCAATTTATTCCTCAAAACCCATTTTGTGCCGACCACATTCTTATTCTTTGTTCTTGGAACCAATTCCCAAGTGTCATTTTTCTCTATTTGATCCAATTCTTCATCCATGGCCTTATTCCAAAATTCATCCTTGCTGGCTTCTTCAAAACAGTTTGGTTCAGTTGTAGATAACAGTGCCAGGTGTGTTTGTTCTGGTGAACCGATTTTTCTTCTAGTCTCAACGCCTGCATCTTTGTTCCCGATAATTTGATCTGAAGGATGATTCTTTTGTACTCGTTTACTGCGTGTCTTTGGAGACTCTTGTTGAACTTGTTTTTTTTCTTCTGTCAGATTCTCTTCATCTTCCTCTTCTACTTCTTTTTCATCTTCTTCTTCGAAAAGTTGTTCCATTGATTTGTTTTCTTCTTCCTTTGATTCTGGTATGCCTGTTTCATCAATTGTTATGTTGATGCTTTCCACAAATTTGTTTAATCTTAGATTGTAACACTTGTATTCTTTCCTTGTACTTGAGTAACCAACAAGTATTTCTTTGTCCACACGAAAGTCAAACTTTCCCATTCTACCATCTTCTCTTTTGATGTAGCATTTTCTTCCAAAAACTATGAAGTGCTTTACATTTGTTGGTCTTCCTTTCCATAGCTCGTAGGGAGTTTTATCAGTGTTTTTTCTGAGCTTACTCTGTTTTGAATGTGAACTATTGTATGCACTACCTGTGTCCAAAATATATCTGTCAATTTGGATTCCATTAACATTGTTCGAGCCATTTCCTGTACTGTCCTGTTCTTTCTTTCAACAACTCCATTATGTTGAGGTGTCCTAGCAACGAAGAATTGCCTTTTTATTCCATGACTACTGCAGTAGTCCATAAATTCCTTTGAAATGAACTCTCCTCCATTATCAGATCTCAAGCATTTTATTCTCGAATCCATCTCACTTTCAACCATTTCCTTGTAGATCTTGAAGTTTTCAAAAGCTTCTGACTTGTTCTTGAGAAAGTAAACTGCAGTCATTTTTGTAAAATCATCAACTAATAACATAAAGTATCTCTCATCTTTTAAGCCCTTTGTTGGAGTTGGTCCAACTAGAAACTAGATCAGTGTACACAATTTCCAGTGGTCTTGTTGTTGAATATTCCTTTGATTTGAACCTGGTTCTTGTTTGCTTTCCTTGTTGACAGTGCTTGCATAAAGTGTTGGTTGGTTTCGTGATCTGGGGCATTTCTCTGACTGCTTCTCTTTTGTTGACTTTGACAAGGTTATCAAAATGCACGCGACCCATTCTTCTGTGCCATAGCCAACTTTTATATTCCTTTCCTAGACAACATTTTTCATTTCCAATTTCACTTAACACATATATGTTGTTTGAAGTTCTTGCAGCTGTACCAACCAATTTCCCTAAACCTTCTTTTCTTATCTCACACTTTTATGAATCGAAAGTAACTTTATGACCTTGTTTACACATTTGACTCACACATAGAAGATTATGTTTCATATCTTCTACCAGTAGAATGTTTTGTGCCTTTTCATTCTTGTTCCCAATTTGGACTGTGCCTTCTCCAATGATTTTGGATGAATTATCATTTCCGAAGGAGATTGACCCATTTCTTTCCTTTCGTAATGTAAGAAATTTGTCTTTATCACCTATCATGTGTTTTGAACACCCACTGTCAACATACCAACCGTGTTTCTTTTGCTTATCTTGTAGAGCGACTATGCATTCTTCATTGCTATATTGATCTTGCTTTCTTATCCATGTCATTTTATGAGGTTATTGTCTATGACTGTTGTTATTCTGTTGAGGTTATTTAGGAGGGATTGCCATTCTGCAATCTTCGGCCATGCATCCAAAGTTGTTACATTTGTAACATCCGACTTCAGTTCTCAAGGATTCAAACCTCTTGTAAATTATTCTTTGTGTTTCACTAGGTCTTCTTGAATAACCCCTTTGTGTATGGCTCTCAAAGTTGTTATTGTTCCTGTTGTTAGCTCTGCAATTTACAACTTTATGTCCAAAATTATTACATGCATAACATAAACAAAAAAAAAAATAGTTTGATACCTGGGAGTCGAAGATCTTTTTAAAGGAGGTGCTCTTATGAATCCTTCTTCTTCTTGAGGAATTTTTGTCTGTTGTTGATTCTGAAATCTGAATCTTCTCAGTGGAGGAGTGTCCTTGTAATCTTCCTTGTATATCTTCCTGTCCCCTTTGATTATTTCTGCATAGCTTTTTGGATTTGTTTCTTGCTCTATTGTTTTGGATCTTGATCCATTTTCTGTCTAATTGTATCCAAGTCCAAACTTGTCAAGATGAGATTTTTGACTGCAGATAATGTCATCCAAAACTATTGAGCTATTCTGCATATTTTTGTTTTGAATATCCTTTCTTAATGTGACAATCTCTACTTCCAAGTTTCCGATGATCATGTCCTTTTCTTCTAGTTGTTCTTTGAGTGCTTCTTCAATTCTTTTATCTTCTTCTATTTGAACTTTCAATTTTGTGATCATTTTTTCTAGTTCTTGAGTCCCTTCCTTTTTGTTTAGTTCTGCTTGTTGTTTCTTGTTCTTGTTCTTTTCTCTTTTGATAACTTCTATGGCACACATTAATTCTTCTCGAAAGTCAAATTTTCCCTCTTCAATTTCTTCTTCGGCTTCTTCATATTCTTCTTCAGAGTATTCTTTGTCAGAGTCTTTTACTACCATGAATAGAAATCTTCCTGTCTCACTGTCACTGAATTCATCTTCATCTGATGATGAGATGTATTCTTTGATGCACAAGCTTTTCTTGAAATATTTCTTTGTAGTTCTTTTGCATTTATATGTGTGTTTGACTTTTGAGTAACCTTCATCATTTCTCTTTTTCTTATGAGGACATTTGTTAGCAAAATGAACAATACCATCACAATTAAAACAAATGAAAGGAAGCTTACCTCTATACCTATCGTTGGTTCCCTTGTTCAGTATTTTGATGAAGTTGGCCACTTCTTCATCATCTTCCGAGACGTTGCTGCTGCTACTATATTCTTCTTGTTCCTTTTTCTTTTTCTTTGATATTTTGGATGCTTCTTTTACATTTGGATTTTCCTGTTCAGTTCTCATCTCATATGATGTGAAGATGCCATGCAGTTCGTCCATGCTTATTGCGTTTAGATCCGATCTTTTTTCTAGTGCTAATATCTTAGGGTTGAATCTCATAGGAATAGATCTTAGTACCTTTTGAACAATTACAGATTCTTCTATTTCTTCTCCCACTCCTATGATTGCATTCACTGTTTCATCGACTCATAATAAGTAGGCTACAATATCTTCATCTTCCTTCATTTTTAGTTGTTCGAACTGACCTCTGTAAGTTTGAAGCTTTGCTGCTTTGACTTTTGAATCTCCTTCATAAATATTTCGAAGCTTGTCCCAAATCTCTTTAGAAGATTTACAATGTGCAACTTTGGTGAATACCGTATCACTAAGACCATTCAAAAGTGAATTTTTGGCCTTGGAATTATTCTCACCGAGTTTCACTGCTTTGTCATTTGTTGGTGGAATTGATGGTGCTGTGTATCCATCTACAATTGATTTCCAAACTTGAAATCCTTGTGCCTGTATATATGTCTTCATCCTTATGCTCCAAAACACATTCTTCTGTCCATCAAACTGTGGTATTCCATTTTTAGACGAGTTGGTACTCTCCATGATCTACCTTTCAGTGGTTAAACTGATTTCTGAAGGAACCTGCTCTGATACAAATTGTTGGATTACTAAGAGGGGGGGTGAATCAGTAATAATGTAATTATAATCCTTTTTCTTCAAATGTTATATCAATGTAGAATTATTATCCAATAATGAGAAATAAGAAATAAACAATCACACACATACACAATACACCAGTGTTTTAGATGGAAACCCAAATCGAGAGAAAACCACAGAATGCTTTTTCTTATATGTCTTGAAGAATTACATTCATTGGAAGCACCAACTTCCTTTGTTTTTCAGCTGCAACTGGAAGGAGGCTCCAATGCCTTGGTTTCTCAGGCTACAACCTGAGGGAAGCTCCAACTCCCCAATTCTCTGGCTACAACCAGAAGGAGGCTACAACCCCCTATGTTCTCCGACTACAACAGGAAGGTGGCTACAACCACCTATCCTTGCCCCGTCCAACCACCCTGAAGTAGAAGTAGAATGATGGAAACACTGTCAACCTTTCAATGTGATATATATTGTTGTACAACTATATCAACCTGTACCACTGCCCTGTATCCAATCTGTACAACTGCTCTATAATCAAACCGTACCTGAACTGAACATGTATCTACAAAAATACAACAGATACATGACCTGTAGTGATGCAGCCCGCATATGTATGTGCCCTATCTTTTATGTGGCCCATGCATGCCTTCTGAAACTAGGGTTTCCTTTCACTTGAAAACTTTTGACCCTATGTAACTTCTTTCACATAGATCTGTAGCCTGTCATTGTATCCAGACTGTAACTGTACCTTGTGCATGCATCCTCATACATAACCTCTACTCAAGGAACATATGTTTCTCTCTAGTCATGTGCCATATAGGTATGTGTAATCATGAACAAGTATAATATCCCTCACATGATCCTAGTCATCAACCCCTTTCTGATATTCAATTTCTCCATAATTCAATAAATACAAGATCTCAACCATGTACCATAAAAAATCTTAGCCATATGCCAATAAATACAAGATGTGCCTCAACAAGAAGTATCAATGATAAATATACCAACACTGTATTTCTGTAGATATGACTTATACAGAAGATCCCATGTAGCCACTAGTCTCTCTAGGGAGAATCCTCAAATCTCCATTGCCATTCCTCATGCATACATCAAAATCCAACTATCCATAGAAATAAGACATACCTTTTGAACCAATGGATGGATTTGATGTATCTGAGCACTCTAGACCTTCCTGGGAGCTTGATCTTAGAATCTAGAACCTCTGCACCTTCATCTTCTCAAGTTTCATGGCTTTATCAACATATACTTACCCTATACATAGTCAGCTCGCGTACATACTCACCCTATACACAACCAGCCCGCGTATACCTTCAATGTATACGCACCCTATACATAGACAACCCGCGTATGCATAAGAAAATAGGGTTTTCTGTAAATCCGAGAATTTTTCCGTCAACCCTTCATGCTACCTTAGACATTCACTACTTCAGATGTATCCACAAGTATTTACAAAAATCTTTACATAAGAAAATAGATATACAAAATGTACAAGTGCGTGTTTAATGAGTGAGCTTTGCCTCTTATTTATATCTTCATGTAGCCTTACACTTTCCTTATTTTAGGGCTTCTTTATTTAAAATAATTTCTTTTGCAAAGCACTTTGACCCTTGGGGGCTTCTATAAGACTTATGAGGGGTTCTCCAACTTCGTATGGTCATAAATCTCTAACCGTGAAGAGTTATGTGATGTTTCACATACCACCAGAAATGACATGAAAAGCACTATCTATCTAGGATAGTTTCCCTAACAAGTTCATTGTCCTTCAACTCATTATTCCAGAATTAAGCATGGGTTCTCTTACTCTGCAAAGCGTCTTCCCATGAGGGCTTTCACCATAAGGGGACCACTTTGGAGTTCCATATTTAATTCTTATCAACCATGACGAGAAAATAATGAGTCATCTTTACATCAAACAATCTTGGGTCCATTACCCAAACCTTTGTGCCGCGGGGCTTTCTTCAAGGGTTGACATCAATGACAACCAACCTTAATAAACAACAATAGAAACACACGCCATGATCCACTTAACAACTCACAACTCAAAAACCAATATGTAACAACAAGAGCCAAATATACAACCAAGAAACTATGTCAAAAGCTTTTGATAAGTCAATTTTAAATATTTCCACCCTTTTCCATTGTGTTTTGATGGTATGGATTCCCTCCTATCCTGCTCCAATAGCTTCAGGAATGAGTCTACCTTTCAGAAACCCAAATTGTTCTTGTGAAATGTAGTTTGATAATAGAGATTTTAGTCTCATAGCTATGGTCTTGGATAGGATTTTATATAAAAAATTGCACAACACAATGGTTCTGAAGTCATCGAATGAGGATGGATAATCTAACTTAGGAATCAATGATGGAAAGATAACATTAATGATGTACTTTAACTTCCCCTCTGTTCTAACTTTTCCATAACTCCAAGAACGTCCTCCCCCAAACAATCGAAAAAATCCCTATAAAATTCAACTGTCCAACCATTGAGCCTTTGACTCTTGTCCTTTTTGAAAGACTCTAGGACCCCACTAAGCTCCTCTATTGTAATTTATTTGAATAAATCCCTATTATCCGCCTGGTCAACCATCCTTAGGAACAAATCTAAAAGTTTCAACATGTCCCCAAACTTTATTGTTTTTCTTGTGCAAACATATTATTAAAGTGAGTCACCCCAAGATCAACTAGCTTGTCAAAGCCATTTTTCTTGTTACCATAGGATTCCTTTATTTCCCAAATAGAGTTATTTTTTTTTTCGATGATTTGCAAATTTTTGAAAATATTTTGAATTTTGATCTCTCACTTCTAACCAAATTTCTTAGCTCTTAAGATGCCAAGTCTATTCATTCTCTAGCAAGAATGAGAAACATTTGGTTTCCAAATATTCGCATCGATACCTGTTTGTCGAGGAAACTGATGAATTTCCAATCGCTGGCACACATATCTCTTCCAGTTCCTTTTTGACTAGGTTTAACTCAATTTCATTTAACTTCCTATGCTTCTTAGCCCAAGCTGAAACCTCCTTCCTTAGAATATGGAAATTTCGAATGATTTTTTCACTGGATACTAAACCATGTTCACATTATACAAAGTCCACATAGAGCAAACAAACTTCTTAAACTCCTTAATACTAGCCCAACTAGAGTTATATTTGAAGGACATTCCTGGTTTCCCATTAGATCGACCGAGTTCCAGAAAGATGGGCCAATGGTAAGAGCATTAGATTGGACCCACCCATGAGAAATTGACAAGCACCTATAGTAATACTTCAAGGGATAAAAAATGATCAATTCATTTGTGGATCCCTTCATCCCCACATCTATTGTTATCCCATGTCGGTCTCGTCACATTTGGTTCCACATCAACCAAAAATCATGATTCAAACTTTTCCACAAAGTAGCTTGACATTTTTTCCTCATGTCCCATAATACCGCAGACTTCGTCCTTGTTTACTGTAAATTTCAAATAACCTTGATAATTAAACTATCTTTAGAAATCAGGCTGGAGCCAAACAATTTCTCCCAGAATTCCACCTTCCCAACATAAGGACCATAAGCATTAATGATTTTCAACGAACGACTCAATTTGTTGCAAAATATTTTTGTAAAAATTCTAGAGTGTTGGAAAATGAGTTAGTGAGTCTAACATTAGGAGACATACTGATTATTATCCCACCATAGAGACCAGAAGAGTCTATGCCAATAAAACTCCAACTAAGAAATAATCGTTCAAGATAAAAAGGAAATGAATCAAAACAACCCATAGATTCCTGAATAAGAAAAACATCTAGTTTGGACTCGTCGCAAAGTCTATGGAGGGATATTTTTTTGGCTTTCCCTCCTAGTCCATAGATATTAACGGACATAATGGTCATTGGGAAACCTTCCTTGAGGTAATCCCTGCTCTAAGGACCCCTGTAATGAGTATTTTCCTCTCTTGGCATACTTCTCTTGAAGCACATTCTCGTGCGTGTTTTATAGCTGACTTGTGGCCTACTTTCAGATGAACCCAAACTTTATTGAAATCCACACCTAATCCCCCCCAAAATACACAAACATGACCATGAGGATAGAGCTGATACGAATCCCACCTCGAAGAAAGGGAATGGGGTTTTGATAGAATATTTTCGAGATTGATGGGGGAGATTTAACCGTAGACTTAGTTTCACGGGTAGAACCCAAATCCTCAGCAACAATCAATTTCTTTAATGCGAAAGGAGGAGATCAACCTAGATTGGGGGAGAAATGGACACCACCCCCATCCCTCCAAGAAAATCATTACCAGACTGAGAGGGAATGATTAACGAGAAGAGAGGGTTAACATAATTTTATTTACTAGTAACGAGAATATTCATCACACTTGATGCCCAGAGTGCTTCCAACTTGTTTCGTTGAGAGACAATGAGGCCTTGATCACATGTCAATTTGTCTAGAACAATATCCACCTTAACACTCGGTTTGACCGATTCAAATGCATAGATAGGAATTTCACCCTGATCTTTCTGAATGGTCACGATCCATGCCCCCTCCGAGGCGCCACCTGAACCTTTACCAAGGCTATTCATGTTGGGTTGTGATGATGATTTCTCCCTACCATTTGAATTTATCTTATCCTGCAGGATCAACGATCCATCATGATCACCATAATGCCCTGACCTATGAAAACTCAAATCACAATATGCATGCAGATCCCCAAAGAGATGATAGCGAGAGAAACAAAAGGGCAGATGAAGACAATCCAATTGTTGGGTGTGTAATTTATCACCTAGAACTATATCTAGGGATTTGAAGAGACAGAGTCTTGGATCAATATCCACCAAGATTTGTGCTACCGAATGGTAGTTTGAAGACTTGTATCTTTTATCTATTGTAATATAAGTGCCTGAAACATCACCAATGGCTTTAAATACCTCATCCGACTAGAATTCGATGGGTAGGTTGGGGAGTTTTATCCATATCAACAAGCTGGATAAACTATCATCCCTAACATCGAGTTAGGGATGCCAGTGCTTGGAATAGAACAAATGGCAGTGCCAATACCATTGGCCTACTAAAATAACCTCCACGTCTACTAATGACCTAAAATCATCCCCATCCAACCTCGTTATAGTAGGTGACAGATAGGGTTGTATCCCACGGTTGGTCCCCATTCTTTTCCCATCCATGCATTTAAAATGTTTACTGCCATCCTTCTACCCAAAATTTTTTCTATGATAGCACAACCTTCCAATTCTGTTCTATGGGAAACTTTAAAGTCCTCCCCAACCACGAGTGCCACACTTCCTCCCCTACACTTAAGGGTTTTCTTTTGTTTCTTTCCAAAACTATATTGAATACCCTCAGTAACATCTTCCTTCTGCACAAAGATGGGAAATTTCATAGAAATCTCAGTCCCTTTTGCACCCTTTACAAGACTAGAAGGAGTCCTCTTCGACTTTTGTGGAGGGTTCAAATTAGAGACAAGTGTTTCCGAAAACTTGCTTGGATCCCACAAGGAGCTACGTCGCTGACTTAAATTCAATTGGATACATGTCATATCAGTGGATCCCAATATGTTTAGGTGGGAGGAGTGGGGTAAGTTCTTTGGATGATCAACTAACAAGGGAGCCCTCATATACAACCTTAAATTGTGTGAGCATAACTCATTCATAGAGTGTTGTGCATCATGGGTTAACCTCAGGTTTGTGAAAATACTTGTTTCTGATAAAAGATCCTTTGAATAGTCAATAAGGAGATCATAAACCTCCATGTCTTCTTAGCACCAATCTCAACAATTGACATCAATATCCATGCTTACAACATTGCCTTGAACCATGAAACCCTACTCGCTGCCATTGCTAGGGATTGAAATGTAATGAGTATATCTACAATCATAGTATAATATATACAATTGCATGAATCGAAAAACGCATGAATAATTATTACCATTATTCGTAACATGTTGTCATCCAATTTGGACAGTATGTCCACATTAAATAAAATGTCCGATTTTCACAAACAAGCATTCCAAAATATATAGCTTATAACATTCAATTTTGGTGATCATCATTCATCACTTGAACTGGTATCGTTACTTGAGCTATTTGCATGTTTCATTTATTCCTCAGTTGTAGGACATATTATACTTATGTTATTTGGATTTTTTTGTGGATTGGGTTGATTTTGACATTCCACCTCTTCATGTTCCATCTAAAAAATAAAATAAAGTGCAATGAGTATATCTACATTGATGGTATAATATACACGTTTGCATGAATAAAAAAAATGTACCATAGTAGTGAGTGATTCATAAACAATACAAATTCTTTCGAAGCCTTGCCTCATGTCATATCTCAAGATATATTCTATTGGCTCCACTCCATACTTTGTTTCCTATGAGTTTTATATGCCATGCCAAAGAATATATATATTTAAAGGTTTCTTTGTTCCATTAATGATAAAACAAGGAAAGTAAAACAACATAGCTACTTACAAATTTCTCAATTAACCCTTGATACTCAACATATACTCACAACTGATAATCCAATGTAAAAAATGTTTGGATGACTCTTCTTTTTATGTTATCACCTATTAGAAAACATCCATTGACAATTGTAAATTAATTAAGATATAGACATCACAACATGTATGAAAGCTTAAGTAAGGAAATCACAAGTACTCAAAAACTTTGTGATCAAATCTTTTCTACCTTGTCATCTTATCTTATGCGTTGAATGGGTTCCATTTTGTCTTCTTCTTTACAACAACAAAAAAATTGAAAATCAGTATTTCATGCGAGAATTAAACTCTTTGTACATAGAAATTTAAAAAAATCGATGATTGCATACATTTGATGCACATTGTTGTTGGGATAGTTCCTCATACATGTTGATTAATTGGGTCGGTTTTTATTGATGTCAACCTTTGAATCAAGTCCGGTAGTGAATTCCAGTAGCCCCAGTAGTATGTTTAAGGGACCCAAGTTTGTTTGAGGTATAAAGACATGAATATTAGTGAATATGAAGGTAAGACTATTCTATATGGATAGTAGACATCGTGCCATTTCCGGTGATATGTGGTACGTCACATAACTCCTCACGTTTAGGGAGTTATCTCTTTGTGAAGTTGGAGAACCTTGATGAGTTATCTAGAAGCCCCTAGAAGGTCAAATAAGTCAATTTATTCTAGAAGCTCCTAGAAGAAGTTTACTAATCAAAGTGGTCGCAATTAGGATTTAACCATGAGTTAAGTTGCAAAAATAAAATAATAAAAATTAAATTAGTTGCAACTAGAAGTGGTGAATTTACTATTTGTGGATAAAGTGGTTGTAAGTGGACAAAGTGGTTATAAGTGGGTTAGCCCTAAAAGAAGGAAATTGGGTAAAAAAATTAAAAGGTAACCCCTAGAGGAAGCTACTTGGAGAAGTATAAATAAGAGAGCAAGGATCTCCTATTAGAACCTATTGAGCACATTGAATATATATTATTTTGTGAAAAGTTTATTGTAGGTACTCATTGATACATCTAAAGTTGCACAAGTCTGAGGTAGCCAAGGAGGGTTGAAGGCGAAAGTTTTGGAGTTGCAAAATCTAATAAAAAACCCTAGTTTTTGAGGTGTATGTGGATTGTAGTGGAGGAAGTCACGTACATATGTGGGCTGCAGTGGAGGAAAGCGTGTACATATGTGGTCTGTAGAAGGGCAGGGCACATACATATGTAAAATCCATGAAAAATTGAGTATATGAGGATGCCAGGTCCCTAGAGTCTGAAAGAAAGCTCCTAGGAAGTTCTACAGTGATCAGGTACAACAGATCTATCTATAGGTTTAAAAGGTATATCATATTATTATGTGTAGTTGGATATTGTTGTCTACATGAGATATGTTTATGGGGGTTTGAGGATTTTCCGTAGAGAGGCTTTTGGTTGTATGACAGTTACTGTATAAGATATATCTACAGAAACACAATGTTGATATGTCTGGTATTTATTATTGGTATATCTTATTGGGTTGATTGTTTAGGCATATCTTGTATTTCTTGGCACATGGTTGAGGGATTTTGGTTGTGATGTGCTGATGAAGTTGTTGGTTTAGTTTGAGGTTGCATATCAGTGAGGGTTTGATGTCTAGTCCATGTGAGTGTTTATTACGCATGATTATGATTGTATGCACATGACTAGAGAGACATAGATGCACATGGTTTGAGTGACATTCTTTTGATATTGCATATGATATCTATGTTATCAGATTTTTGAGGAGAGTATTGGTATAGGTTGTTGGTATATGTTGGTATAGATTATTGGTACAGGTTTTTGGTACATGTTGGTATAGGTCGTTTATAGGTTATTGGTACATTTTAGCTATAGGTTATTGGTATAGGTTGGTTACAGGTTGTTGGCACATATTGGTACATGTTAGCTATAGGTTATTGGTATAGGTTGGTTACATGTTGTTGGCATAGATTGGTACATGTTTAAAATGGTGTATTTCATAGTGACAATATGGCAATGGTTTCACTAGTTATTTGACACTTATATTTTAGGGCGGTTGGATGGGGAAAGGGTAGGTGGTTGTAGCCTCCTTCCGGTTGTAGCCAAAGAACATAGGGGGTTGTAGCCTCCTTCTGGTTGGAGCCAGAGAATTGGAGAGTTAGAGCTTCCCTTAGGTTGTAGTATGAAAATATAGGGGGTTGGAGCCTCCTTCCAGTTGCAGTTGGAAAAAAAGGAATTTGGTGCTTCCAATGAATGTAATTCGTAAAGACTTATAATAAAAATCATTTTGTGGTTTTCTCCCGCATTGATTTTCCACGTAAAAATAATGGTGTACTGTGCATGTGTATGATTGCTTGTTGTTCATGGTTTATTTATTCTGCACTTGTTGAATGATATTGGTAAATTGATGATAAATATAAACAACACTTATATACTGTGGTTAAAAAGGATTAAAAAGATCTATTACTGATTCACCCACCCCTCTTAGTAATCCAACAATTGGTATCAGAGCAGGTCCTTCAAGAGACAATTTAACCATTGGAAGGAGATCATGGATTAATCTAAGATTGGGATACCACAGTTTGATGGAAAATATTATGCCTTCTAGAGTAGAATAATGAAGACATACATACATGCACTAGGATTTGATGTTTTGCAATCAGTGGTAAATGGATACAAAGCACCAACCGTTCCTCCAACATATAAATATGGAAAGAAACTCTAAGAAAATAATTCAAGAGCTACAAGTGCACTTCTGAATGGTTAGTCTAAATCAATTTACACCAAATTTATGCATTGTGATTCTACAAAGGGCATCTGGGTCAAGTTGAAGAATGTATACGAAGGAAATGAGAAAGTCAAAGAAGATAAACTTCAATTTTTTAGAGCAAGATTCGAACAACTGAAGATGAATGAAGATGAGATCATAGCTGCCTAATTTCTACGAGTTGATGAAGTAGTAAACAATATCAAAGGATTGGGAGACAAGGTAAATGAACATGTCATTGTAAAAAAGGTATTGATATCTCTACCAATGAGATTTGATTCAAAGATCTCAACACTAAAAGAGAGAGAGGATCTAGCTACACTGACCATGGATGAGTTGCATGGGACACTCACAACTTATGAGATGAGAACAGAGCAAGATAATCCAATTACAAAAGAAGCAACATTCAAAGAATCAAAGAAGTCAAAGAAAAAGGGAAAGAAAAACTCACAGTCATATAGAAGCAACAATGACATCTTAGAAGACGATGAAGAAGTAGCCAACTTCGTCAGAAGAATGAAAAAAGGGAACCGACAAATATAGAGGTAAGCTTCCATTGATTTGTTTTAATTGTGATGGAATTGGTCATTTTGCTAACAAATGTACCCATAAGAAAAAGAAAAGGAATGAAGAAGATGATTCAAATAGCAAACAAACAGACAAAAGAAAAATAACCAAAAATAATTTTTTCAAGAAAAGATTTAGTAGCAAAGAAGACAACACCTCATCAGATGAAGATGAAGCCAGTGAAAGTGATATAGAAAGGGTTCTATTCATGGCAGTAGAAAATTTGGATGAATAAGGCTTCAAAGAAGAATATGAAGAGGTAGAAGTTGACTACATAGAAGAATTATTAAGTGTCATAGAAGTTATAAAATAAGAGAATAATAAAAACAAGTTACTTCATGTAGAACTAAAGGAAAGAGAAGTTCATAATTCAGACTCTGAAGAGCTAGAGAAGATGATTACTAAATTAAAAATATAAGTAGAGGAAGACAAGAGAATTAAAGAAACACTCAGAGAATAGGTAGAATAAAGAGATGGGATCATTGGAAATTTGGAAGCAAATATTGTCACATTGAGAAAATATCTTTAAAAGAAAAACATGCAGAACAACTCCAAAATTTTGAACAAGATTATTCGCATTCAAAGGCCAAATCATGACAAGTCTAGAATATGATACAACCAGACAGAAAATGGATCAAGCTCCAAAACAAAATATCAAGAAACAAAACCAAGAATCTACACAGAGACAGTCAAAGGAGATAAGAAGTTTCACAAGGAAGATCATAGAGACACTCCTCCACCCAAAAGATTCAAATTTCAGAATCAACGATAGTCAGAAACAAAAAGGCCTCAATAAGAAGAAGGGTTCAGAAGAGTAACTCATTTTAGAATATCTACAACTCCCAGGTATCAAACCATGTTTTCTTGGTTTATGTTATTCATGTAATAATTTTGGACATAAGGCTATGCATTGCAGAGAAAATAATAGGAACAAAGACAACCGTGAAAGTTATACACAAAATAATTATTCAAGAAGGCCCAATGACATATAACATAAGCTATAACATGTTTGAATCCTTGAGTACTGAGATGGAATGCTACAAGTGCAACAACTTTGGACACATGTCCAAATATTGTAGAATGACAATCCCTCCAAGAGAATCACAATAGAACAATAACAATCATAGACAAGAAACACAAAGAATATGGGTATGAAAGAAGAATCAATACAAAAATTAAGAATGCACACTTTATCTAGAATATTAACACAAGAAACATGGTTGGTATGTTGAAAATGGTTGTTCAAAGCACATGACAGGTGGTAAGGATATGTTTATAACTTTGGAAAAGGAAAAATATGGGTCAGTCTCTTTTGGAAACAGCAACTCAACCATAATAATTGGAAGAGACTCTGTCAAAATTGGAAGTAAGGATGCTAAGGAAGAAAATGTTCTAGTAATGGAAGATATGAAATACAATCTTCTGAGTGTAAGTCAAATGTGTGACCAAGGTCATAAACTTGCATTTGATTCATAGAAATTGTAACACACCCACTACCATCAATAAAAAAATTTCGT
>JZKD02S0004012.1:228847-240280 GCA_000966675.3 Picea glauca
CTGAAATGTGCCGAGGACCGTTGATCTACGCGATGATGGATGCCGCCGATGACAACCTGTGTGGGAATTAGTCGCTACACAAGAAAGGGTCTTTTCCGCTAGTAAACTTAGGATAAAAATATGCGCTAGGTAGCGCTAACCTTACTTTGTTTTTCCTTTTACACCATAGTTTATTTTCCTAAGCTAGAAATACCCTAATTTATTCAAACAAGGCGTATTTTGACATCCCCTTTCAATTTTTCTTGAAACCAAAATCACTAACCTATCTACTAACCTAGTTATCTAACATATTAATCTAGCTTAGACTTGTTGGATTAATTATTACTCTAACCTAACTAATTTGGCTAAGATTAAATAGTTTGACCAAACTTATTCTCTAACCTATCAACATAAATTCAACAAGTTTGATCATGATTATACAATATGATTCAAACTAAATTTATTTTTGATGGGGTTTTATATTTTTCTCTTTTTTTATATTTTTTCATTTCATTTTATTTTGTACCCTCTTTTCATTTTTTCTATTTTTATCCTTTTCTTTTTTCTTTTTCTTTTTCTTTTTGTAAACCATTTGCAGAATGAAATATAATTTACAATGAAATATGATTGGAAGAAGAAATTTCAATCACGAGGTGATACTATGAAATATAGGGTTATAACAGTGGATCCACTTGGGGATGGTGCTCTTCTTGTGAGGTTCCAAGAACTAGCGACCCGTTGCCTTGAATTCTCTTCTCCAGTACTTTCTGCATTCTGATTAGTTTTATTGTAGATGCAAATATGGTGACAACTGATCAGGGGCTTAGGGCCTTCTCTTCAGGCTTCAACCACTGATAAAAGTCACCCACTCATGACGAAAACAATAAAATGGTATTTACAATGAACTAAGTGAGAAAAAATTTCATTCCTGTGAAACATAGTGCTTTAGCATTATGCCATTGATAGGTCCTCATGGCAGGTCTGCTCCATCCATATCCTTGATAAAAAATGCATTACTTCCTCTGTAAGCATGTATTGTGAATGGACCTTTCCATAGATTCTCAAATTTTCCATGCTTTCCCTTTTCTTCATTCCTTGAGTCCCATTTTAATACTTTGTCTCCTATCTGGAAGTCATCAGCCTTGGTACTCCTTCTATCATAGATCTTCTTGATATTTTACTTAATCACTTGAGTTTGGTTGTAGAGCTCTTCTTTGGATTGTTGCAGTTGTATAGTCTCATTAATTCTCCTCTGAATGTCTTTTGGTTCTACCTATACTTCCTGCAATAATTTCATGTCAGGGACACCTAAAGAAGTGGGAAAGACAACATCCATTCCATAGACAAACTAGTATGGGGACATGCCAATTGACCTCTTTGTAGAAAGTCTTTCTTCCCACATTGCATTTACCATCTTGTTGTGCCATGAATTTTTGTTGTCCTGCAATATCTTTTTGATGATGTTGACCAAACTCTTGTTTGAAGACTCTACTAATCCATTCCCCTGAGGGTAATAGGCAGTAGAGTGTTCTAAGGTGATCTAATATTTGTTGCAAAACTCTATCATCTTCTTTGATTTGAATGCTACTGCTTTGTCAGTGATAATTTTCCTAGGACATCCAAATCTTGAAAGAATGTTGGTTTCCAAAAACTTAATGATCACAACATCAGTGGCTTTCCTGGTGGGTACAACATCAATCCACTTGGTGAAATAATCAGTGGCTGTGAGAATCCATTTGTGTTGGCCTGATGATGGTGGATGGATTTCTCCAATGAAATCCAAACCCCATTGTTGAAAATGAGTTTCAACTGAAATTGGTTTCAAGGGTAATGCATAAGTTTCCTTTTGCCTTCAAATATTTGACATCTATGATAGGAGGTCACCTTCTTGTGGACATCTACAAATAAATTTGGCCATTAGAAACAAACTCTTAGAATTGTTTTGGTGGTGGTATTCCAGTTCAAGTGTCCACCACAATCTCCTTCATGACATTCCTGCAAAGCTTTATCAACCTCATCTTTCAACAAACAATTTAGTAGAATCCCTCCAGCATCTTTCCAATACAAAGTGCCATTTAAAATACAATACTTCATAGCTTTGAGTTTAAAAAATATAGATTTAGTTTTGGTTAAACCAGGAGGATATTGAAAGTTATGTAAAACAAAAATAAGGTTTGCATACCAAGTAGAGGTCTAGAAAACCTCTTTAACTTGGGGATTCGCCCGCTCTTCTTGTTCATCCACTGCAGTTAGGAAATTAATATCCAAAGCATGAAAATTGGATTCAACCATCAATTTAGTCAATCCTTGACCTTTTATGAGCTTGGTTTGTTTGATCTCAATATCATATTCAAGGATAACAACAATCCATTTACGCATTTTTTCATCAGGACTGTCTTGGATCATAATATCTTTCACCATAGAATTTGGGACATAAGCAATAATGTGTGAGTGGAGAATATATACTCTGAAATCTTTTATTGCTTTCACCAAAGAAAAATATTGATTTTTCATGATGTTATAATTCAATGCAACATCTCTCAATGATTTAATGAAGAAGGAAATAGGTTGTTCATGGCCTTCACTTTTCTTCTGCAAAACAACTGCTGCAATAGTATGCTCAGAGGCAAAAGAGAATATGAGGAAATATTTTGTGTAATCAGGGCTAATAAGCACATGGGATTGTGTTAAGGCTTGTTTCACCCGATCAAAGAAATGTTTTTCTTACATGGTCCATTTTATTTTTGTCTCTTTTTTCAACATATTTGTTATATTTCTGAGAAGTTCTGCCAAGTTGGGGAGAAATCTTCTTATAAAGTTTATTTTGCCTATGAAAGACTGTAATTCTTTTATGTTTCTGGGATGATCTTTTTTTTGAATGGCTTCAATTCTGCTAGGATCAATTTTAATTCCATCCTTTGATATGATATGTCCAAGCAATTTACCTTCTTTTAGACCAAACGATGTTTTCTTTGGATTAAGTGAAATTCCAAATTTCCTGATTTTTTCAAAAACTCTTCTAAGGTGGAGTAAGTGTTCTTCATTTGTTTTTGAAAAAATAGTTATATCATCCAGGTATATAACGATGAATATTCCATGTTCATCCACAAAATAAATATCCATTGCTCTATGAAATGTAGCCCCAACATTCATTAAACCAAAAGGCATTTTCACATACATGAAAGTGCCCCAAGGTGTAGTAAATGTTGTTTTCTCTTGATCATCAGGGTGGACTAAAACTTGGTTGTAACCAGAAAAAACATCTAACAGAGAAATTCTACTGGAGCCAACTACCTTCTACAAAATATGGTCCATTTTGGGAAAGGGATAGTTGTCTTTGAGAGAGACTTTATTAAGGTTTCTGAAATCAATACATAATCCGATTTCTCCACTCTTCTTCCTGGTTGGAACTAAATTGGACACCCATTTAGAAAATCTTAATGGGACAATGATTTTAGCATCATACATCTTTTTTATCTCCTTTTCAATCAGAGACATCAAATTTGGGTTAATTCTCCTAAGTTTTTGTTTGAAAGGATTTTGATCTTATTTTATGGGAATTTTGTGTTGTATAATTCTAGTATCATAGGAATTTAGATCTTCATAGCTCCATGCAAAAATATCTATAAATTATTTAAACAATTCTGTGTATTTTTGTTTTTGAGTAGGAGGTAAATATTTCGATAGTTTAATCATCTTTGGTTCTTTTTTAGTTCCTATGTTACAACCTTCAACTTCTTTTACAATATTCAACTTATTTTGGGTTTTTTAGCCACATCATCAAAACCAAACAACTCTTTCACTGGGACTAATCCTCTAGGAAAAATATTATCCTTCAATTGAAAAATGTCCATATCTTCTTGTTTTTTATTTATTTCTTCTAAACCTATCTTATTTACACTTTCTTTTTCATCATCACTATCAATATCTATATTGGCACATTCAAACTCATTTTTTGATTGATTTTTTTTTTTCAATTTGTTCATCATTTCCAAAAAATTGCCAATACCTGATGTTGTTTGGGATAGCAGGTCCACACTCCACTTCAACTATATACTATCGATTAGGATGAAATGGTATCTTACAAGTAGCTACTGAGGTATCCATACCATCGGCAAGAATGTTTTGGTCTCTGGGAATGGCTTCCAAATAATATTCAGTAAAGCACTGCAAGAAATCTAGAACAACATTTATGTAGGCTCTCAGCCTTGGGTGTTTAGCAGAGTATTCACCTTTGATCTGTTTTATGATGAGTTTAGAGTCACCCATAATTGAAATTATCTTAGCACCAAGTTTTTTTAACAATTGAAAACCTAGCATTAAGGCTTTATACTCAACTATATTTTTGTTACACTGAAAATTCAACTTGTAGGAATGGATTTATGTATGTCTTGTTTTTGGATTTGAAACCCACACTCCAGCTCCCGATCCTTCCTTACTAATAGCACCATCAAATTATAAACTCCACATAGGTTCTTTTGGTTCATCATATTGTATCATCACTGTTTTTTCTTCTTTAAGGGATGTTTTGTTTTCCTCCAAGTTATAAACATCATTCTCCTTATTTTCAATTTGTCTTTCCATGTCTCCATCATTATATAAAATAAAAGAATCAAGGTCTAAATGAAAAAAAAATATAAGGGATAATTATGTGGTTTATCCTGACTACCGACCATGTATTTCATTAGTGTCTCCATATATAATCTTCTATGCTGACCAAATAATGGGATGGTGGCATAAAACATGTCCAGTTGTAGGGTACCCTGTAACTTGGATACCCATGAGCGAGACAATAACATGCCATATTTAGGAGGTATGTCTGCAACAACTATGTCCATTACCATGCTCTTGGCTGGGATTTGAGCTAAAGTAACACACAAATCTTTGATAAGACCTATGCATTTAACTTTACTTGAATCAAAATAATATAAATCCTTGTAAGGTCTAGTGATATCAAGTCCTAATTTTTCCATAACATCCTAAGGCATAAGGTTGTGAGAAGCACTAGAGTCTAGCATGACATTGTGCAAGTTTTGTCATGAATATTTAAACTAACATAAAAAGGAGGTACAACACCACTTTCAGATTTTCCATCAACTTCAGGCCCAAATAATAACTCTGGTTGATCATCAACAATGTTTACTGTGTCTGTACCCATTCCTACCTCTATGTTCAGAGCTTTTATCACTTGTGATTTGTAAGCATTCTTATTCATTAACTCCGTGAGAGGAATAGGTATTTTGAGCTTTGCCAATTCACTTTCCAGGTTCAATGAGGTTTGAGTTTTATTTTGATTAGGGAGATCTGATTTCTCAACAACATTCTTCTGTAAAGTATCTTTGGGCTGGCTGGTGGAGGGAACATCAATTTGAGCTATTTTTGATTTAGAGTCAAGTGTTGTTTTGGTTATGACCTTTGAGTTTTTCTTTGGGGGCTTATCAAGAACTTTCTTAGCAGGTGTATATGCTGTCTTTCTAAAGTCAGAATATTTCTTGGTTGGATTGTTTGGTCCTTGACCAAGTTTTGAGGAACACTTGGTCGTATTTGACCATTTTTGGGACTTCGACAGCTTGTCAAAGATGGAGCACAACGTGAAGCGAAAATTGTGGAAGCTAGACCCCTTTTTGGGTCCTTTTAAGGTTTTGGGTTAATGTAATGGGGAAGGGATGTCGGCTCGTGGGTTCACCCACACTTAGGCCCACTTTTGTAATGTATAAATAGATAGGCGATGTAAGAAATAGTAGAAGTTGTTGCTTAGTGCACTTGGTGATTTCTTAGTGCAAGTTGGCTAAAGTGCTAAGAGTTGGATCTATGTGATCAAGTATTGTAAGGCTTTGTGAATTTTTTGTAAGACTTGTAGAGCTGAGTGCAAGTCCTTGTGAGAGACTGTAGAAGGCTTTGTGCTGTAAGTCAAGGAAGAAGGATCTAGCGAGCTGCGCATATCTTCTGTCCTGTGCGCAATAAGGTTTGGAGGATTTGTGTTGTAACCGATTGAAGACATTAATAAAGAAGAATACTTTGTGGATGTAGCCCCAGGGTGGGGGTGAACCATGGCAAATCTGTGTGTTGTGCTCTGTGCCTCGACTTGATGTGCTTGTCTCTTCCTTTGCTAAGTGCTTTGATGTATTTAGATAGATATATTTATACTTTGTGCTTATGATCTATGAATGAATGTTAGCTCTGATATATAGGAATATTCTTAGTGCTGATCTACATGATATGATCTATTTACTGTTACTAAGTGCTGAAAGATCTTAGATCTAAGTAAATGTTGCGATGCTCTGTGCTATCTGCGAAGTATAATAAGACTGAATATTGATGAAGATTAATTGCTAAGTCCTTTGTTAAGTGTTAGAATCACAGGTCTGTGTCCCAGCTAAGGTTGCAGACATCTGATTCCTGCAACCACCCCTGCCTCTACCTCGGGTGAGACTTCATTCTCTTCACAGGTGTTGCCAAAAGGGTTGATAGTTAGGGTTTTGTTGGTGCACTGTTGTAGAGTTGAACCCTGGGTCTACCCCTGTGCCAACAAATGGTTCCATTGCCCGGACTAAAACTGTGATTGCTGGGAACTGAGCAGAAGAAGCTTTGTGCAAAGATTCGTCCTGAAATTGTAAAATCTTTGTGCATGGATCTATGCCCTAGTGCACAGTGATCCACTTGATCTAAAAAGCTCTGTGCTGAAGAAGGAAGGAAATATATGAAGGAAAGAAGTCAGATCTGCAAGAAAAGAGGTTGATACTGAAGAAAAGAAGTAAGATCTGTAAGCTCTGTGCTCTGATAAAGGTAAGAATAGTTAAAAGTTCTTAGATCTAGAAGCTTTGTGCCCTATAGAAGTAAAATAGGTGAAAGTTTTTGTTTCTAAAGTATGGATTTAGGTATGCTTGATAGATTTTGTCCTAGCTTGAAAACTAGGGCATTATTAGATGACAAAACATTTGATATGAATAGATTTAATAAGAATAATGATAGATATGTTATACCTATGCATAGAAAGAATTTTTGGACTAACCAATGGATGCAGGATCCTAGAAAGAATTTTTTGCAGGTTCGCCATTATGATCCTAGTGCGCAGTATAAGAAAAGTTGGGGATCATTGAAGAGAAAGAGAGGATTAACTCTTTGTTACAGTTGCAGAAGACTAGGAAATATTGCTAAGGAATTCCCTGAGAGAAACCCTAGTTGCCTATATTGTAAGGCTATGGACCATGAAGTACTGGATTGCCCTAGAATGATTGCTATACTTGAAAAGATGAATAGAGAGCAAGCAAACCCTGAAGAAGAACAAGAGACTAAGATTATAAAGGAACCCTAGAAATAATTAGAGATTATGTTGTTGAAAATGAAAGAAACCTTGGATGAACATAAAGATGTCAGTTTGTCAGAGATACTCAAAGAAAAGGAGAAAATTGAAGTAAGAATAGGAGACTTCGACATTGACTGTGCTATGTATGAGGAAACACAGATGAAAATTATGACATTAAGTACTTGGGAAACCCTAGGAAGGCCTGCTATGGTTCCTTCACTAGGAAAAATAAGATTGTTTAAAGGAAAAATGGTAACCCTATGTGGCAGGATTACCCAGATAGCTATGAGTACCCATGGAGCTTCGATGGAGGAAGAATTCAAAGTTATTAAATTTATTGAGGAATATGCCCAATTTCCATCTTTGTTAGGCAAGATCTTGATTGAAAAAGACCAGATCTAAAGAAAAGAAGAAAAGGAAGCCCTATAACAAAAGAAGCAAGAACTCATGGAATTTATGACTAGAAAGATTGCCTACTTGATGGAAGAACAAGAGAATAGATCTAAGCTATTAAACACTAGGGACTTGGATGTCGAAGCTATAGGCACATTAGAGGAACCATAGAATACCGAAATACCTAATCCATATGAAGAAGGTATATTACCCTTGGATCTGAAGAAATAATCTCAACATCACGAAGTGATTATGTCGAGAGAGGATAAGGATCAAGATGAAAAAAGGATGACCGAGATGAAGCTCACTGGGAAGAAGGCTAGGAAGCTAAGTAAGAAGAGGGCCAAGATCGAAAAGTTACAGAAGATTCCATAGGGAACTTCGCAGAAGGAAAAATCATAAGAATTGAGCTTCGTCGAGATACCAGAACAATGACACATGGCACTTCGCCGTGGCGAAGAAATATAGCCATTGGAATGATAGAGCCATTCAAATTCCTCCCTGAACGGGCATAAAAGCATTAAAATATCACTACTAGACCGTTGGACCACACCATAATGAATGGATCAACGTTCATGAGATCTTCATACCCGTTGCAAGCAGACTGTTTACAAATTTCCTATTTAGCTCACCACGCAGTGCCCGAATAACACTTTTTCCAACTGAGAAATTGAAGCCTGCAGAACTAGTGATTGTCTACAGTGATTATTGCAAGTAGATTTTTCATCCTAGTGCAACATTTTGAGATCATCGTGACCTCGATTATCTTTCCCGAGTGTGTATGTCCGACGAGCTCACTGAGCTTGAGGAATCCGTCACAAAGGTCTTTCTTGAGTTAATGACTGATAGAACCATGTCGAAAAGAAGAATGTCCGTCAGAGTCCAAGGATCATCAATGGGAGGAGTGCAAGACTCCTCGTCGACTGCTCGAGCAGGAACATCTCGAGCCGACGCAGAAAGAAGAACTAAGCATAAGGACAACATAGCCAACACGAAGTTAGTGCCATCCATCCTACTAGCTTACATACCCCCTCTGAGTGGTGATATTAACAGGGACAATGTCCCTAGAGACGTTGAATACACCCTAGTCACTTCATACCTATCGAAAGGAGTCCATACCTACCGCCCAGATCAAGACAAGGTTACAATGTTTAAGTTTTGCGACTTCAACCTGGGGGACCATAAAGCTTACAACCTGCTCGCCCCATATAAGTACTTGACGAGAACTAAGGGAAAGAATTCAAAGCTCATCCCTTAGCAATGGATGATGAACCTCGCGTAGTCTACTTTGCTCAACGTCATGAAAGTATAACACTTCGGCAGACACCAGGAGGTGAATGCTTGTGTAAAACTACTGCTAGCAAGTTACCACAGAGGATACTTGTGGTTAGATCATCGCATAACTGTTGATCCAACGCTGATCAATAGGATCACCGGTCTTCGCATGCAGGGCCCTGATCAGCATGAGTACTATCCTGGAAATACCACAGACTACGCACTTGCGCAAAATATCAAAGAAGCCTATGGCGATGTTGAGAAAGGTGTGAGAGGCTACAAGGTATCTTCCATTGAAAGTGAAACAATGCACCTCACATGCCAACTGATCATAGGGAAGTTGGTACGCAAGAATTGACCAACACAAGTATCTGAATTTGTAGTTGACCTCGCAGGAAAGTGCGCCGAGGGACTACAGATGAACTGGGTGAAGCACCTGGTGAATCAACTAGAGATTGAATACAGAGAAGCCTAGGATCAGGGGCATGAATTCCATTTTAGTTGGCTCCTAATATTGATTGATTTTGTTGCATGGGAGCTACCGGAAGGCGCAACCTTCCTGGACCTGGACCCCTTTGAACCACTAGCTGCAAAGTTCAGTAAATTATGGTAGTCGAACGACATGAGCAAGCAATGATAATAAAATGATGTTTTCCACACGTACTATAACCAATTGAAAGTAGCCATAAGGAGCGAATCACGCATAACCCCAAACACTTTACATAGATTTCAACCTCTGATAAAGTTCAACGTGGACCGCCACTTTATATACCTAACCCCACGCGCTGATGAGCACCAGGAACAACTTCAGTCCTATTATAAGTTGACAGAAGAAGACTTGGAAGAGATCACCAAAGAATGGTCGACAAACCTCCTTGTTCCAACAGACCCCGCAAAAATGTCCGACATCGACAACCCCGTAACTGCGCAGGATACACCTGGGCCCAGTAAGAAATCAAAGTCAACGAAGAAGACTGAAGAAGTCCAGGATGTTGATAGCCTATCTGTAATGACGACTTCCATTACACCAGATGAAGCAGGTGATGATGAAGAAGGTACAAAAACCTAGAGAGTCAAAGTACCACCACCTTGAGATGAAGAAGACTCGTCGAAGAAAAGGAAGGTCTCACCTCTGAAATCTTCCTCCAGAAAAAAACCAAGAACCCCTGTAACCAAGATTCGAACTTCCCTCACGTTGGATGATTTTGATTTCATTGTTGTAGTGGTTAATGATGCTTCAAAGGAAATCATAGAGAAGCAGGAGGCGAAGCAAGAAGAAATGTATATCCAGATTGAGATCCCACTTCAATGAGTACAACAAGCACTCCAGTCTAGCCGATCAACCTCTATTGAACCTCTACCAGAAGGAACAACATAAGCGGGAGATGAATCAGTTCAGATCCGTAAGATTGCTGATACAATCGAAGTACGCCTTCGATGTGCTTAGGAAGAAAAAACACAGGCCACCTAGGCCCTAAAGAAAGCACAAGAGGAACTTATTGAACAACGCTGAACCACACAACAAGAGAAGAATGCTCTCCAAGCAAAATTTGAAGAAGACAGGGCGAAGATCCAAAAAGAGAAAGAGCAGCTGCTCGCAAAGCAGATAGGAATTGAAGAAGTAGTCAACATAGCATTTCTCTCTATGACCGGCTTAGAGCAGAAGGTCGAAGAGCCCATAGATCACCAAGTGAGGAAGCTGGCTAAAGTTATTCAACAACTTCAACAAAGGGTCATGGAATTAGAGATTCAGACCATACCACAGACTCCGCAAGAAGTGCACGACCAATGAGAATTGAATGCTCAGAACACAGTTGAGAGGATTAAAACACTTGTTGCAGAATGTAAACAACTAAGTAACAGAAGCACATAGATATATGAACAACTATATGAAGACCCAGAGTTGAAGAAACCGGAGTCCCAACTCTAGGAAGAAAAGTAGCAAGCCGATACAGTACAGGCACAACTCAAGCTCCTGTCACCCATCGAGAGAATGAAGAGATCCCAGGAACAACGCACTGCCCAACAACTCATTCCTACCATGCAGAACAGAGTGATGGAAGTCACCCAAAAACTCCAGTTGAGCCAGGAGATGACCTACCTATTGTTTGAAGAAATTGAAGGCCAAGGAACACTACTCGAACAAGTAGTTGCTACAGTTGAGAAACAACTGGAAGGACCTATCAGCGAAGTAGTTGTTCAAGAGTTTGCTGAGAAAGAAGCAGTAGCACAGAGACAAGTTGAAGCAGCTCAAGCCAAGCTCAAGACCTTTGAGGCAGAGTTACCCAAACCTGAGTGACTTAGGACAAGTCACAGGTGAGTGTTGGGGGCCTGTTGGCCCTTGACCAAGTTTTGAGGAACACTTGTGTTGGATTACTGAGAGGGGGGGTGAATCAGTAATAGAGTAATTTAACCATATAATCCAAGTGTTATATCAATGAAGCATTATTATCCAATAACTGCAGAGTAAATAAGCAATG
>JZKD02S0004012.1:296536-317925 GCA_000966675.3 Picea glauca
AAATCTACCCAAACCACCACTCACCTCACTCTGCCACTTAACCCTATTTCGAACTGCCATATGTCCCATCCTACATACCCATTTCCCAATTAAAATTCTCCTTGTGACCATTAAACACCCTGTCACCACCCCACGCCATAACGGACACCTCCAACACACTGTAAAACATTGTTTCATTACCGTGTAATGTAATTTGTTGATATAGACATTGTGGACTCTGCTCCAAAACAAGTTGTTAAGCTAACTGCCACAATCTTTCACCGTCAACAGGTGTATTTCCCTAGGTAATTACAGTTCTTCCATCTATTTACCTTAATATCTGTCAATCATGGCCCCCAAGGATAAATTTGTTGATACATATGAGAACCTGATCCTTCCCCCTCATGTCGACATGGACCATATCCCTCTGGTGGATAAAGACTACAAAATCACAGAGCCGAGGTGCGAATTTGACTTCTTTGAATTGCACTCTTGGCTAAAAGACATCTTTCTGGACCAAAGTGATGAAATTGGACTCTGGGAGTCCAATTTACCCATGTATATGTTCCCCCAAATTCACCATTTTCCTGAATTTTCCCTCAGATCCCAAGCTCGTTATTTTCCGAGCCAAAGGGCCATTGTTTCCTCCGCTGGAGAAACCCTATTCACAGTCACCTCTAAATATATTGACTAGATGCTGCAAGTCCCAAGAAATTATTATGAGATCATTTTTTCCATTGAATCCCTAAATTACCTATACAAGAAGCTCACCTTCCCCCAAAGAGCCCAAATTTTTGAGATTTTTCTACCAGAAGACGCCCAATTGCCCAAGAAAAATCCCCCTTATTCATCCTCCATCTTCACTGTCAACGCCAACCAGATCATTTCCATTATTTATTACCTGTTAGGTTATTAGTCAAATGAATGGGTAGATGAGCCTATTCTAGGTTTTCTATCCATGTTTTCCACAGAAGAAATAATCTCAATTAAATTTAATTTCAATCAATTTCTGGCTAACAACATTCATGATCAGCTTTTCAGGTTTCCAACTGAAGGAATGTTCAGATATTCCTTTGTTCTGGGTTACATGTTCTTTTTTTTTCAGTCAGGTAGGTTTCCATGTGCACTTCAGAAATCAAACCAGGAAGGAAACCCACAATTAGTGACCTCTTGGACCTCATTGGTGAGGAACAATTCAACAAAGTACAGCTTCAAGGACTTCATAGACCAGTTCTTTCACCGATTTTTTTTCATGTTGAACAGTAGCATAGATCCAAGGATTAATGAAGAAATTCAGAGAGTATTGCACATTTCTGATCAAGCTAATACAGGGGATTGGTATTTATACCAAAACCACACAAAGATAAGAGTATATGGATGTGAGTTTCCACCTTACAAATTGCCCAGATACCTCCCTGTGAGGATTTTTGCACTAGAATACATAAGGCAGATGGTGAACTCAGATGAAATCCACTTTGTTGCAGCAAAGATGAAGCAACAACTCAGAATCAAGACCCAGATTGGCCCTTTCATCTGCAACAGCAGATCAGCAAGAGAAGAAGCAGATAACCTCTTTAAATCGATGAGGTTTACTCAGAGTTCCACTTGGGCTTATGACCCATTTGGTGTCATATCATATCTCAGATTCAAACAAAGGAGCACTCCTTATGCTCACACATAGAATCCAAAGGTGGAGAAATAATGAACAAGACATACTGGTAGGAGAACACATTGCTAGAAATAAAGGAACAACATGCCCCTATAATTTCCTCACATACTAACACACCTCAAAAGCAAGCAGAGAAGATATCAATAAAGGAGGTTTTCCCTTCTGTCACAGAGGTATCACCTGAGGATTTCCAACTTTACAGAAACAGGGCCAAGACCAGCCATGCACCAGACTTGCTCAAGGAAGGAGAAATGTAGTCCACCATGGTCATGGAGGGACCACACTCTTCGGCCTATTCAGACAGTCATTTTATAGTGTCTACATCATCACTATCATCTCAAAGACAAACAAACACTACTTTGACAGCTGAATCAACTCATGGACAAACAGAGTCAAACATTTTTGACAAGTACAAACAGATAAAGCAAAGAAATGAGCTCCTCAACAATAGCACCTATGCTCAGTTTTGGAAGAAAACCTCCATTTCTCAACACAGGTTGTTGTCAACCCTTGACACAGAAAGAGGAAGAATGCAAATGGCATTCTTACAAGCACAAGTTCCCCATCCTAAAACAGTTGTAGACTATAAAAATACTGCCTTTGAGTTTGATGTAAAAGATGTCCATCTAGTTGACCAAATGTATATGCAGAGGCAGACAAGAGAGACAATATTCTATACCTTTACCAACACTTCAATGAATTCTTCAAAGTTGGAGGTATCCTTGAACAATATTCTGTCCCAATTGAAGCTGGAGAAAATCTTTTCTTTGGCCAAGGACAACAAAATCAAATCATTAGAAGAATTGGTGTTGAAGATTGGGTATGGCCCAACAAATGTCAAGGCAGCAGAGGAATTATTAAAAAAGAAGAATGCTGATATAGCATCTTTGAGAAAGCAACTGAAGCTTACAGCTACACAAGATTCACAATCCAAAGAAGTGGTTGAGACTGAAGGCCACAAAGAAGAAATATTGAAGCTAATAATGGAACAGAATGCACAAATAAGAGAAATGGAAGCAGAAATGGATAAATTGATAAAGAAAAAGGAACAGAAAGTGCATATGTCCCTCTGACGGGAATCAAAACAGCATAAGCACCCACATCAGTAGAAATTCCATCAACAATCCTAGTACAAGTTTTAGATGCATCTGACAAACTTGTAAAATCCATGGAAGACATGTAGATCCAAGAGAAAGAGATCAGGAAACTACGGAAAGAGGTAAAGAACATATAGGATCTTAATTCAATGTTCCAGGCCAGTCACCAGGCAGATATGCATAAGTCTCAAAGGCTTAGTCAAAAGTTACAGTAATTAGAGAAAGAGACTACCATGGCAAAAACCTTAGCCCAAGCTAAGGAAAATATTTGGGTAGATATCAGCAAGTTAATGTCAAAAATCTGGCCATCCATACAGATCATATTTGAACATCATGAGTTAGTATAGAAGGCCATATGATCAATTGAGATCATCAAGGAAGAGTTAGGAGAGAGACCCATAGAGGCCAGTGAACTTATCAGATTTATAAACTCCAAAAACAAGCAGGAGTTAGAAGAACTAGAAATTGAGGACAGAACAGAGACCATCCTTGAGATCAAGAAGGTCCTGACCAAGAAAGGATTGATGTTGCATATAGAACAAAATTCTCAAGTGATGGACATAGCTGTGCAGATATTTTTCATTAAGTTAGAGGTACTACACAAGAAAGGGCTGCTTAGATTGCTAGTACTTAATGACAAATTGATCACTCTATCTGATTACAAACAGAAAATGAGTGCAGTGGCAAAGGACAGTTCAAAGTTTGCAGGGATACAGGGAATCATTACTGGTAAATCTTTCCTAGAGACATTACAACTAGACTTGAGTATTCAGCGTGAGATTAATCTTATCTTCATCACTAATCCAACCTTTGCCAAGTACACAGAAATGGATGATATATACAGGAAATTACTCAAGATTTCTATCCCAGGTAAAAAGAGGTGGGAAGATCTATGTGATTTACTTGAGTAGAGACAGTTTTTGTGTTCTAGTCAACAGGGAGCAGCCAGCCAAAGTCAAAGAGATGAGTCACCAACCACTTCCACCAAATCAGCACAAAGGATCCGAGCAAATCAACAAATCCCTATATTTTGTATTTTAGAGATCTAGTTTGTTAGATATTCCTCCATAATATCCTAGTCATTTATGACAGGATCTGATCTAAATAGTTTTATAAATACTTCTCTCTTCGAAGTATTGAGGGTTGATTTTTGCACCCAAGAGCTATTGTGTAATTTTTCAAAGGACCGACCAGAAATAAAAGAGGCTTATTCACAAGATTCTTGTGTCAGATTATTGGTGATGTTTTTCTCTCTTTGTCAAGTGTTTTCTCATTCTCTGTAATCATTTCATGTATTTCCAATTCTAATCATTAAAATAAATTCAAAAGAACATAATTTATTTCATATACTCTGTCTCTGGTTTTTTAATGATCTGTATGTTTTCATCTGAAACTGAGTGAAGGAATTTTTAATTTCTCCTCTGCTTAGTGGACTTTCCCTTCTTGTACCTTGTATTCATTCCATTTAATTTGAATATATCCAACAGTTTTACTACCCTTCCTTGTGGAGAAAACCTTATAAAAATCTGAAATTGATCCTCATCTTTAAGTACAGACCCCGTAGTCCAATGGAAAATTAAGCATTTTTTCAGCCAATTATTTCAAACAAACAAACAAAATGTGAGTTGTCATAACTAGCCTAACATTTAAAAACTCAAACAAATCTAATTCTGATATAGATATCCCTCTTTGAAGCTGGCAGGGCTAGGTACCAGCTTCCAAAGTGGTTTGGTAGTTACCTTTGTCAATTTCTTCTACAACCTCTGGAAATTACAGAGTGATAACAGTCCCTAAATTTCTTCTTACTCTTGACTCTCGATTCAGGGGTCTTCTCTAATTCTCCAACCTTCTCCTTAGGTACTTCAACAACTACTTCTAGATTATTATCTGCAATTTCCCCAACCTACTCATAAGGTATTTCAACAATTAATTATGGGACACTATCTGTAATTTCTCCAATCTGCTCCTGAGGTATTTCAACCATTAGTTCGAGAACATTACCTGCAACCTCTCCAGCATCACTACCGGACCTTTGTTTCTTCCTATTTTTCTCACTAATTTGTGTTTTTCTTTTAGTGGATAGGTCTGGGAGAATTTTCTTGGTTTTGGACGATCGTTCCACCATAGGTGCAGGTTGTTTTTCTAACACTGTTTTTTTTTATTTTATCCAATTTGCTTATCGATTTTGGTGACCTAGGGCCAACATGATCTACTCCACTACTAGATTTATGTCCTTTCTTTCTATTGTCTCCCTTCTTCCTTCCTGACTCCTTACTATGTTCCCCTGTTATATTTCCTTCTACAGAGTTAGAAACTTCTTGAGAAAAATTTTATGTGAGGAGTTTCTTCCAACTACTGTCTCATTTTCTCAACTCATGAACAACCAATAGTTTCATCATCCCATGGTGGTAGAGACTAGTTTCAGGCTTCTTAGAGGCAGACTTAACCCCTCTCACCATCTTATTCATACTCATCCAAATAAAATGGGGAAAGTTAATTTGTGGTCCTCCTTCAAAATGCAACAAGAGCCTTACATGATAAAGGAAAGTTATTGCATACCTCCCTTCATAAGTTAAAAACTTCTGCAAGCAGACAAGCATCACCCAATATTTGTCTTTGATCCAGCTTCTAGAGATACCTTTTATCCAATCTGGATCTAGGTTCTCGAGCTTCAAAAATTTCTGACAGAGGATCCTATCAATTATGATGCCTTTGAAATACTTCTCTCCGGTAGAAGGTAACTATGTTTCTTCTATTATGGTGGCTTCAATGATCGTTAGTTTTATTTCCCCCAACTGAACGCTCTCTCCATCATAATTGTGGGAGAAGGCATGAGATACCCCCTCGTGATGTCCTCTAAATTTTTCTAAGAAGGGAACCTAGCCGGCCCTTTCAAATTTATATTTGCATGCTTGATACTCCTTTGTTTCTCTGTATATATGGAACACAGGCTCGTGCATGTCAACCCCCATGTCGGCTTAAAAAATGGGTCTCAAAACAAGTATAGGCAACAGAATTCGGGCGAGGTTTTGGTACAGGAAGAAAATTTATGAGAACGGGGTGATGGAGGCAGAGTAACAAGATAGTAGGAGAGAATAGAGTGGTGGTGTATAGTCTGAAGTGGGTAAATAACGTGCATATGGATGTCGAAGCCATCTAGAAGAGCGTTTATAATGAAAATGAGAAGACGACATTCAATTCTTTGAAATGATGGTGAGGTAAGGAAAGAGTCAGAAATTATGCCAAAGGATCGTATTCATGGATAAGTTGATGATCATACCCAAAAGTAAGGTCACATCCCATTCTTACCGGTTTTCATAATGATTATAGAGTATGTGGGTGATGTGACCAAAATTCACCATTGGGCAGCATTCTACGTCATAGGTTTGAAACAACGTAAGATTATAGAAGGTGGCATAATCATAGTTTTGACATCATACGAACGGAAGTTTTTGACAAGAGATTTCAAATTGGACGATCATTTCATCAAGAGATTTGTGTACATCATAAATGATTTTGAAAATAGGAGAAGTCATGAAGGCTTCGGAAAATAATGATATGGAGGTTTAATAACTTAAGATGACAAAGGGATATGAGAATAACCATATGTTTAACACAAATTTAATGTGATTCTTAATAAAAAAGGAATAAACATTGAGTCTATACCTCTATTACCTTAAATGTATTTTATAAAATAAGGACAATATCAAATATAGAACAATGTCACCAGCATTCCATCATCAGTACCAGATCAACAAAGAGAATTGATTTAGTATCAGACTAACACAGAGAGTCTTTTCCAGTACCGAATGAACTCAAAGACTATTTTTTTCTTTTTTTTTCAGTACCGGATGAAGCTTTGACACGGTACCTGGAATCTTGTAGGCTTATCTTCGTGTCTAAACATGTTATGAGGGTCAAGTTGAAGTAGATGTTGGATTTCACTAATGTTGTATCGTAATTTTTTCTACTGAAGGATCATGTTGGAAAAGTTACAAACAGCACACTGGTACAAGAATGTTGAAAGTGCAGCAGAAGTTTCATAAAATGAGACAAAAGATCCAATGATTGGGCTCCAATCTCTGTAACAAGAAGGCAATTGTAGCTGGACATGCTCCTGTAGAGATGCAGAAACCTCCTCTTTTTGGAACTAGACTAACCACTGCTTTTGTTTCCATTTCCATTTTATTGGAAATGAAAACCTAACTACCATTGTCCTATGGATTTTTCTCAAGCCCGTGCCATTTAATGCTCGTCAGTGTTTTCAATTTTTAGGATTCTGAAAAACTTAAAGAAAACTCCATATACTATCCTATGGATTTTTCTCGAGTGCAAATCGGTTAATGCTCACCGATGTTTTCAATTTTTAGTAGTCTGAAAAACTTAAAGAAAACTCCATTAGGCTCTTTTTCCATAAGTAATCTACAAGGGTTGTATAAAGGAATAAACGTACACCTGGCAGATGTCCTCCTTATTGCTTATCTACATGAGAACACAATTAGCTTTTTCTTTTGTTAGTAACACCAAAAATCACTATCTCACAACACACCTATATGCATATATGTACAAAGTTAAATTAAATCACACAACAAAAACTTATAGTGGTGGTTCAGCAGGAGGAGAACTCATCTTGCTTACCAATTGCATTTTAGAATTTTGAAGAACTTGTCTGATAAAATCCTCTTTAGATAGAGGCTTATGATAAACTTTCAATCCATGCTCATTTACAATAAAGGAGTTATAATATCCATCAATGGTTTTATTTTTCACTGAACCATTGTCGTAAACTGTGTTTACTTCATAGGATCCCAACCATTGAGTGGACAATTTACCTTTGAAATTCTTGAACCTATTGTCATATAGAAGGGCCCAATCACCTGGATGAAAATATGTCTTCTTTATTTACTTGTAATTCCATTTATTCATTTGTTCTTGAATGAGTGTAGTCCTATGAAGAGTGTCATGTCTGATTTCATCAAGTTCATTCAGCTACAATATCCTTTGTTTTTGGGCTTCATCCAAATCCATTCCCAATTGCATAGAAGTCCTGAAATTTTTTACTTGAAATTCTATGGGAAGCAACACTTGCTTCCCATATACCAATTCATAAGGTGTATGGCATGTTGTGTTTCTCCAAGTTGTTTTGTAGGCCCATAAGGCCTCAAGCAACCGATCAACCCAGTCTTTATGGTGTAGCTAAATTTTCTTGGTAAGTATAGCCTCTATCACCTTATTACTTGATTCTACTTGTTTATTTGCTTGGGGGTGATAAGGTGAGGATTTTATATGTTTAATCTAGTATTGTTCAGTAATGGATTTGACTAGATTGGAGGTAAATTGGGTTCCTTGGTCTGTCACTATTTCTCGAGGCACACCAAAATGAGTAAAGATGTCTTCAAATAGAAAATCAACAACATATTGTTCAGTTGCATAGTACAAATTTTTAGCCTCTACCCATTTAGTCACATAATTTGTATAGACCAATATATACCTGATAGGTCCTACAAATTCCAAATTCCATTTCTCAAAAGGTTCAATTACTACCTGATCTTGGAGAGGCATCTCATCACTTGCAGTTGGTTTCCCCATCCTCTAACAATCATCACAACTAGCCACATACTTCTTTGTATCCCTGAAAATAGTTGGCCAATAGTAGCCTGATTGTAGTATTTTGTATGTTGTCCTTTTATCAGCAAAATGGCCTCCACATGGGCCATCATGGCAGGCTTTCAAGATGCCATACATCTCATCCTCCTATACACATCGTATAATCACCAAATCAGGCCATGTATGGTATAGACAGTCATCATGCCACATATAATTTTCACTTAGCTTAATAATCCTCTGTTTTTCTCAAGGGGACAGATTATGAGGTAATTTTCCTGTTACAAGATTGTTAGCCAAATTTTCATACCAAGGAATGTAAGTAGAAATAGAAAATATACTTTCATCTGTAAAATTGTCATCCAATGGTGCATTATCACCTGTATGAATAAGTCTAGATAGGAAATCAGCAACAAGGTTATCTTTGACAGGTTTGTCGTTGATAGTAATATTGAATTCTTACAATAGTAGAAGCCATCTAGTAACTATAGCATTTGTCACATGTTTATTCATTAAAATCCTAATGGTTGAGTGGTTTGTGTGTACAAAAACCTCATACCCGGTTATGTAGTGTTTGAATTTATTAATGGCATGAACTACTGATAAGAATTCCTTTTCAGTGACACTATGATTTACTTCGGTAGGGGAGAGATTTTTGTTGACAAAGTAGATAGCATAAGGAAGTTGGTTTTCTCTTTGTCCTAGAACATCTCCCAAAGCAGTATCTCAGGCATCAGTGCAGATATGAAAGGGAAGATACTAGTTTGGTCATGTTAACACAGGGGCACTAGAAAGTTTTTTCTTTAAAATTTCAAAAGAAATATGGCATTGTTTAGCCCAATGGAATTTAGCCTCTTTTGCTAACAATTTGAATAGTGGGGAAGCTAAGTTTGTGAATTTCGAATGAATCTCCTATAATATCCAGCATTCCCTAAGAATATTTTAACTTCTTTCTGTGAGCTAGGGATTCTAATTTGAGAAATAATGTCAATTTTAGCAGGATCTACCCTTATTCCAGTACCGGAAATATGATGGCCCAAGACAATCCCTTCAATGAGAATCATTCTAGATTTTCCATGGTTGAGAGAAAGATTATTCTCTCTACACCTGATCAATACTTTCTCCAAATTATCCAATGCTTGTTGGAAATCATCCCCATATACTGTGAAGTCGTCCATATAGAATTCTACACAGTCATGGGTTAAATTAGAAAAAATAGCTAGGACATCCCTCTGAAAGGTGGCAGGGGAATTGCACAAACCAAAGGGAAGAACCCTATAATCATAAGTACCCCATGGGAAAGTAATTGTGGTTTTCTCCTAATCTTCAGGGGCAATTTGGATCTGGTTATACCCACTAAACCCATCTAAGAAAGAAAAGTATACCTTCCCAGACAAGGTGTCTAAGACCTGGTCTATGAAAGGAAAGGAAAAATAATCTCTATAGGTAGCCTTTTTCATCTCTCTAAAGTCCACACACATCCTCCATTTTCCATTCTTCTTATGGACAATAACTAATGGGGATACCCACTTGCTATCTAAAATAGGGTAAATAAAATTGACATGTAGGAGTTTTTGGATCTCTTCTTTCACTATATCTTTTAAGGTTGGATTCATTCTTCTTTGGAGCTACCTAACAGGTATGATTTGATCATTAGTGTAAATATGGTGTATACAAGTATCAAGGTGAGTTCCTTTCATGTCAGAGTAATCCCATGCAAAAGCATTGGATTGTCCTTGAATCATTTGGACCAATTTTTGTTGTTGATCTGATTTTAGGATAGAATTGATATACAAAGATTTTCCAGGACTGATTTCAACAATCCGAACAGCTGACTCTTCTTCTCCACTTATAGTTGATATAGAGAATAATGTAAAAGTGGAGGGATGCCAAATATCCTGAAATTCAGGGTTGAAAGTATGTGTAAATTCTGGAAAATATTGAGGATACTCAATACATTCTGTATTGGCTAAAAATAGGATTAAAATTTGTTCTTCAGTTTTTTCTTGAACTCCCTTTTCTTTCTCAAGTGTTAACAAGAGTTGAGCACAGTTCTCCTCCCCATAGGGATTCTCCAACCATAAAGGAAATTTAGTGGTTGGCTAGGCAAGAGGAAAGAGAATAAGTTGTTGACTATGGGTCCCATTAGAAATTGTCATCTCCCCATACCGACAACTAATAAATGCATCAACAGTGGCCAACCAAGGTCAACCAAGCACAACTATTTATCCGGGTTTGGAGGATTTTGAATGAATTACCAAGAATTTCACAAGATACTCCCATAAGGCTAAGGTGATTGTTACATCATCTAGACTTCTTGTTGGGCTAATGATTGATTTGTCTGCCAATTCCAGCAAGGTATGTGTTAGCCTTAAATGATTTAGTTGCAGCGTTCTCATGGTGTCAACAGTCATAACATTTATTTATGCTCCTAGATCAATAAGTTTATTTGAAAAATAAATACCATTGATTTATATAGTCACCATTGGATTTCCTGGATCATTATATTTAGATGGAATTTTTGATATAAATTCTGACAATTGTCCAACCACCTGTATAACAAGAGGTTCCTTCTTCTTCCTTCCAGGCTTTTTAATGCAAAGATCCCTTATAATTTTGGCATAGATAGGAATATCTTTTATGGCTTGAAGTAGGGGAATATTTACACATATATTCCTTAGTTCATAATCTAAATCATGTCCTAAAGGTACCTCGGGTTTCTTTACAAGTAACCTTGTTGGATAAGGTGGAGGATTAGTTTCTTGAGGTATTTTGATGGTTGAAGAGTGTTAGGAGGAATTTACTCTTGTACAAGGATGTCTTCTTCTTTATTTGGTTGCTTATCTATTTTTTCTTCTTATTGAATAACCACTATAGAATTTGGTTTGATACCTTCCCAGATCTTAATTGAATTTCATTCAATGAAGTAGGATTTATCACATAAGTTGGGAAAATTTTTACTTCAAGATTATGTACAGATTGTGTAGGCCTATTGTTTGGATTAGGGATGGGTTGTGTAGGAATAGGGTTAGGCCAAGGGGGTTTGGATTAGGTGAAACTTTCATTTGTTGTTGTTGATTTGGGTTCAAAGGAAATGTGAGTTGTTGTTGCAGCTGGGAAGGTGGAGGTAGAGCAGGTGGATTAAACCTAGGTAACAACTGAGAGATATTGGAAGGATATTGTGGGTAAGTAGGAAGAGTTGGTGGTTGAAAAGGAACATTCCCATATGCAAGCCCCCTCCATCCTTGTTGCCAAGGTTGGACTTGTGGTTTATTATGTGTCCATTGAGAATAAGGAATTGAAGGAATCCATTGTTGTTGTGAGTATTGTGTGGTAGGATCAAAAAACATATTAGGATTGTGTTGTCTCCATGCTCTCTTAGGGGGATATGATGTTTCTTGAGGTTATCCTCCTTCCTTGAAAATGGATTTTATTCCAGGAAATCAAGGGAACTCGTTGGTAGGGTGATATTTTGTACAGACCCCAAAAATTTCAATAACATTAATAGGATATTCTTTTTCAGGATGCCTCTTCCTACAACGAGGAAATAAAATTGCTAAAGTAGTGTTTTCTTCTTGTTGTTTATTTTTTATCTTCATGGTGTATAACTGGGTAATGATTGTGTTTAGGATGTTTGTTTTGAATTTTTCTAGCAGATTCCTTAATTCTATCCTTGTGACACCTCCTGGAGCAGGTTTGGTAGTTATGCTTATAGGATCGCTTACACTTTTCCCTGTTTTGGCTTGGCTGCGAGAGTACCTTTTACAATACTCTATAATGTCTACAAATGGCTTATGATATACATCCCCATAACTCATGAGGTTTAGTACCTCAATACAGTCATCCCTTATACCCTTTAGGAAGATGGTCCTAATTGTGGTTGTGTCTAAGGTGAATTGTTTTGTCTTTTGATAATTATATAGGAACCTTTCTAGGTAATCTTCCAAACTCTCCTCCTCAGACTACTGCATTTTAAATATATCATTCCTAGCATCTCTAGGTCTACTATAATCCTCATATTTTTGGAGGAAGGTTTCTTTCATACCATCCCAAGATAAGATAGTGTGCTCTCTGTTGGCGTCAGAAGTCACTCCTGGATTTCTTGCAGGAGCAGCGCCCGACACCCATCAGTTTAATGTCACAATTGTTTACAAGGGGATGATCAAATGGAAGAAAACTCATAACAATATCGTCTCCACTCTGAAACTAGATCAGGCATGCATGGGCAAATGGGGTCTTAGATAAACTTCAAACAGTGAGTTGTAATAAAGGGTGAGCAGTGGGAAGACTTGTATGATAAGAGTGTGAAGATCTTTCATAAACATCAGGTTTCTAACAGACTGGAGAAGAAAGTGTCCAAACGCAAGATCCTCTTACATTCAAACATAGGAGACCAGAAAATACAGTAATGTAATGACAAATCCTTTATCATAACAAAACTGCAACAATTCATGCGAATCATTCGATCACAAACTCCCTGGTATGAGACAAAAACATAGACGGAGTAAGAAAACTATTTGTCATAAAACAAGAAATCCCAGATACAGATGCACAACTAGGAAACTAGAATGATATTAAAACTTTACAGTCGGGAGTTGTACTCTACCATCGATAGATACAAAAATGGCGAAAACGCCTACATATACTCAAAACAACAACAGCAACAAAACTGAGACGTTGCATTAAAACTTTGCATCTGCATGGCTTCTAACAATCTACGTCTACAATCTTTGAATAATCGTGCACCAACGGTGGACTCAATCGGACTTCTGACATCTCTGCGGGCGAATCGACGTGCCTTTAATTCGTCGTCGGACTTTCCCATTATGGCGGAGACGATGTCTAACCACCACCAACCGCTTCAATAACTGCTTCATTGGGATTGAGGATGGTCCGGCCAACTCGGCACCTCGGGGACGTGAATGGCCCTTCATGCTGCCGCCTGGATTAGTTGAACGACCTGATGAATAGGCGTGGAGGCCAGCACGAAGAATGGGGTGCGTGACAGGAGTAGTGGCGCCAAAGCTATGAGGACGAGGCATGAAGTGATGAGGGGTGAGAGAGGTTACAGGGGAGACGCATGTTAGAAGGAAATAAGCGGAGGAGGCAGGAGATGGGATGTAATGGGCACATTTTAGTGGGAGGCTGACATGGGGGGAGCGGGACACATGGCGGGTGGTGAGTGGCTTCGGAGGATGGAATAATAGGGGGGGAGGGCCCACGTTGGTTAAGAACAGAGCAGTTGAGCAGGACGGGATCGTGAGAGCGTCGTTGATCTGGGCGCTTAGATCTTGGTCATTGGGAAGTTGCGTGCCCGATTCTGGACCCCCCCCCCCTCGGCTTAAAGGTAGAAAGGCAAGGGGGGTCCGGAATTGCCTTGAGTGCCATTGATCCGGGCACTATGATCATAGTCGTCGGAGAGATGCGCCCCGGATTCCGGACCCCCCCCCTTCCGCTTAAAGGTAGAAAGGCGGAGGGGGTCCGGAATCACTTGTACATCGTGGATCTGGGCACGTGGATGTCTGTCGTCCAGATCCATTTGCTGCTTACCACGGGCACATTCACATCCCTAACTTAGGAAAAGTGGGTGTTTTACCCATTCCTTCACATTTTACCCCCATTACCAGAAATATCGCTAACATTTGGCTCCATGGGGGATAGAGTCATCCCTGTGATGCTCTAAGAACTCTTTTGCAGATTCAGTGCCTTGTTGTTGGGCGATGGAGTCATTTATTAAGATGAAAACAAAAACAATATTTACAAAAACAAAAGAGCCTACTGTGGCTCACAAAAAACATTTTTTTAAGAAATGCCCATTCACTGTGCTGCTAAAAACTTATTTTCCTTCCAGATCCTGCAACCTATAAGTGTTGTTTGAAAATACTTCAAGGATCTTGAAAGGCCCAAACCAGAGGGCATCAAACTTATTGTGCTTGCCCCTGTCCTGCCTAGGTGCATCCCATTTGAGTACCAGATCTCCCTGCTCGAATTATTTCTTTTTTCTCTTCTTGTCAAAAGCCTGTTTGATCTTCTGTTGGTGATTATAGGCCTCATCCATGACATGTTCTCTAATCTGCTGCACTTCCACCATCTGATGAATCCTTCTGACCACACGGTTAGGTTCTCTTTCAAAGTCCTGGAGGAAATTTGCCACAGATAAGGCGAGCTGAGTGGGGAAAACGGCCTCTATTCCATAAACAAGTTGGAAAGGTGAGATGCCTAGGGATTTCTCGGTTGTCACCCGATCAGCCCAAAGAGAAAATTTGAGCTTTGAGTCCTAGGCCCTTTTATTTTCCTCCAGTAGTCTCTTGATGAGCTTGATTGGGCTTTTATTGGAGGATTTTGCCAGTCCGTTTCCTTGAGGATAATAGGGAGTAGAGTGAATCAGTGAAAACTCAAACTGTTCACAGAACTTGACCAGAGGCTCAAACCGAAAGGGGGAGGCATTATCAGTGACAATTCTATTGGGGCAACCAAATCTGGCTATAATATCTTCCAGGAATCTGATTATCACTTTGTGAGAAGTGCTTCTGGTAGGGATAGCTTCTATCCATTTAGTGAAATAGTCGATCGCAGTCAGAATCCATCTGTGCTGGCCACTTGAGGGAGGATGAATTTCTCCGATGAATTCCAATCCCCACTGCTGAAAGGGCGTTGAAACTACTATGGGATTTAATGGCAGAGATTTGAGTTGCTTCTTTCCTGAGAACTTCTGGCATTTGATGCAAGCTCTGACTTCTCTGCAGACATCAGGAAATAAGGTGGGCCAGTAATACCCAGCCCGGAGGATCTTGTGAGTTGTGGTCTTCCAAAAATGATGACCTCCGCATAGACCACTATGGAAATCGAACATAACCTTCTGGGCTTGATGCGGGTCCAGACACCTTAGTAATACCCCCATAGGGTCTTTCCAGTACAAGGCCTGGTCAATGAGGCAATATCTGACTGCTTTGAGCTTTAAAGCTCTGGCCTTAATTTTTCCCAATCCATCAGGGGGATTTAATTCTTGCAGAAAATACAAGATGTCCTTGTACCAGGGGCATGATGCCAGTGATAGGGTGCCTTGGAAATGCTTGTTGGACTACTCAGCTTGCTCATTGATGAAGTTAATTCCCAAGGCCTTGCAATTGGATTCAGCCAGCAACTTGGCCAAACCCTGCCCCTTTATCAACTTGGTGGGCTTAATCTCCAGATCAAACTCTAGGATCTTGGCAATCCATTTACCTCTCCTCCCGTTTATGTCAGGCTGTATAAGAATGTCCTTCACAGAGGTTGAAGGGACATATGCAATGATCTTTGAGTGCAAGACATAGATCCTGAAAGATTTAAGAGCCTTTACCAGGGCATAGGCCTGCTTTTCCATGATATCGTACCGGATTTTTGTGTCTCTCAATGCCTTGTTGTAGAAAGAAATAGGTTTCTCTTGCCCTTGATTATTTTTCTGCAACAAAACTGTCGCTACTGTATCACAGGAAGCAAAAGAAAATATCATAAAATCTTTGGAATAATCGAGACTGATTAGCACAGGTGCCTCAGTCAACGCCTTCTTTATTTGGACAAAATATTCCCTGGGTTCAGTGGTCCATTTTACTTCATTTCCCTTTCTGAGCATGGTTGTGATGTGTTTCACCAGCTCGGCAAAATTTGAGACGAATCTCCTCAGAAAATTAATCTTCCCCAAAAATGCATGAACCTCTTTCTTAGATCTGGGAAGTGACAGGGTTTGTATTGCTTCCACCCTACTAGGATCAATTCTTACCCCTTCTGTTGATACTATATGTCCTAATAGCTTTCCCTCTTTCATAGCAAACAATGATTTCTTGGGTTTTAAAGATAGGCCATACCTCCGACACTTCAGGAAAACCTTCTTCAAGTGGCAGCGGTGCTCTTTATCATTCTTGGAGAAGACTGTTGTGTCATCTAGGTAGATCACCACAAACTTATATTTTTCCCCGATGAAGGCTATGTCCATGGCTCATTGGAATGTGGCTCCTGCATTCATCAACCCAAAAGGCATTTTGGCATACATGAATGTGCCCCAAGGAGTGGTGAAGGTTGTTTTTTCTCTGTCCTCAGCCATGACTGATATCTGATTGTAACCAGAGAAACCATCAATCATGGATATCCTAGATGCATCGGTTACCCTCTGCAGTATGTGTTCCATGTTGGGAAAGGGATAATTGTCTTTCCTTGAGCTTCTATTCAGGTTCCTGAAATCAACACAGAGTCTGATTTCGCCATTTTTCTTCCTTACCGGGACCAAATTGTCCACCCAGTCGGAATATCTCAAGGGGACAATGATTTGGGCATCTAGCAGCTTCTTTACTTCTTTCTCCATGACAGGTAGCAACATGGGATTTATCTGCCTTAGCTTCTGCTTGAATGGCTTAGCCTCTTCTTTCAGTGGGATCGTGTGCTCAATGACAGATGTGTCATATGTCTTGAGGTCTTAGTAGGTCCATGCGAACACATCAGCAAACTCCTTCAGAAACTCGGTATATTCGGCCCTCTGATCCTCCGTCAAACTCCTTGACAACCTGACAAACTTAGGTTCCTCTGGTGTGCCTATGTTGCACTCAGTTGTGTCAGCATATTCACCTGAAACTCTACCCTTTACTGCCATGTCATTTCCATCGAACAACCTTTCTAATGGGATTAGTCCTTTCGAAATGTAATTGCTCGGTAGTTGTATAATCTGATGATTAGAAATTTTATTTAAAAACACCCCAGGGTGGGGGTCCCCCTCCATGTCAGGCTCCTCATCTACGTGCAATGCAAAAAATTCATAAATGGATTGAAGAAACCTTTCGATCTCCTGATCATCTTCAAATACCTTCCAATGTTTGACATTGTCTGGTACAGAGGGTCTATATCTCATTTCAACATCAGATTTGACCATAGTTGGTGAAGGAACTTCGAGCAAACTAGCTGTGACAGCTAAAAATTTGGCTGAAGCATTTTCTTCCCTAGGAATGAAGGAAATATTAAAGTCCAAGAAGAAATTATCAACCAGGTCCAATACCTCATTTCTGTAATTCTTGAGACGGGGATTTTTGGCACGATAGGCATTTCTGACCTACTGGATAATCAACTCAGCATCTCCAAATATTGCTATCTCCTTTATTCCCATTTCTTTTGCATCCCTCATACCCAGAACAAGAGCTTCATATTCTGCCACGTTGTTCGTGATTTCGAATTCCATCTTGTATGATAGAGATATGGTCTCTTGACAGGGTGATATGAATACCACTCTAACACCTGCACCTACACTGGAGGAAGCTCCATCAAAGAACATCTTCCAAACGGAGGTAGTTGGAGGAGGCATTTCCCGATTAAGAATGGGTTGTTTTTTGATCTGTAAAGGGGACTCAGGAATCTCAGTGACCTGTAAAAAACTAGACCCTAAGTCAGTGTCAAGTGCAAATATGGGGTGATTAGTGGGGTTCGCTTCATCACTGACTATGTAGGCTAGTTGGGCTTCTCTGTACAATCTCCTATGTTCCCCTCCAAAGACTGGAATGGTGGCATATGTGAGATCCATCTGTAACATTCCTCCAAGTCTCTTAATCCAAGACCTTGACAACAGCATGCCAAAATTGGGGGGAACATCAGCTACCACAATATCCATGACCATACTCTTCATGGGCAGCTGAAACAAAGAAACTACCAGGTCCTTAATGACTCCCAAACATTGCACCCTCCTGGAGTCAAAGGAATAGAGGTCATCATAGGAACTGGTGAATTCTAACCCCAGTTCTTCCATGATGGTTTTGGGCATGAGGTTGTGGGAGGCCCCTGAATCCATTAAGCAGTTGTGTAGCACTTTATCATGTATGTTCAGGGACGTGTAGAAAGGGGGGGATGAGTCATCTCTATCTTCTACCATGGGTCCTAGGACAACTGTTGGCTGTTCATCTTGGAGGTTTATGGAGTCTGTGGGAGGGAATGAGGTTTCAGACTGCAAAATCTCAGAGAAGTGGTTTTTGAATTCTTCATGTTTGATTAGCTCAGTGAGGGGCACAGGGATTCTGATCTTTTGAATTTCATGCTCGAAATTAAAAGAATATGCAAGCTTTGGAATTTCTCTTATTTCAGGGACATGATTGTGGACAATGGGAGAGAGGGGTTGAGCCTTCTTACCTATGTGGTCGTCTGCTACCTTATTAGTAGGTTTCTCCATTCTAGTGGATTGCTCAGGAATATCAGGTGATGCTATCCTTTTGTCGGACCTTAGGTTGTACCTGCCTTGACCACCGTCAGCCTTCTCTCCCTTGCTTAATTCATTTAGTTGACTGTCCATGAGAGACTCCACATATGTTGATTGGGTGAGATGAGTAAAAGGAGGATTGTCCCCAAAGCAATGGATTTCAGGATCCAGCTCGTCTGCTTCCCTTTCTTCATCTTCGGCCACAAAATTGTTCTGAAAAGGGGCCTGGATTCTCTGGTCTTCTCTGTCTCTTCCTCTTTCCTTTTGTACGTTCGGGGGAGCAAAATTATTTGGTCTTCTGAAACCTCCTCCCTTTTCGGCGTTTTGGGGACCTTTGTATGCTTGCCTCCCTTCCACCCTCATTCTCTCCATCTCTGTAGACAGAGACTTCACCATCCTAGTCAATTCATCCACCTGAGGGTGGGGCACCAATGTGCCAGAAGTTGAGGCTTCGGATTTTCCCTTTCTTCTGTCTGCGTCGGCCTTGTTCCTCAGTCTGTCAGCTACTAATATGTTGGATTCCACCTCTACAGGCGCGTCTTGCATTTGAGCCAAGGAGATGGCTCTTATTTCTCTCAATAACAGGCAGAAATCAGGGTCAAAAGCACCAGCATAAGAAATTTGGGCAGAGGCTTCTGAGGGCTTTACTTCGGTAGGAATCTTATTATACATTTTATTGAATCTTTTGGAGAAGTCAGAGAGATACTCTCCTTCCATTTTCTTTAGAGACCCAAACTTTGTCATGTAATACATTAAATCCTTCCTATCTCCCCACTACCTCAGGAAAACACTATCCAGGGCTTCAATTACAGCAATAGACCCAGGGGCCAGTCCCCTGAACCATTTCCTGACCTTTCCATCCAGGCTCTGGACAAAGAATCTCATCCAGACATATTCATTTTCAATGTTTAGGTTGTCTGCATAACTGTAGAAAGCAGCCAAGTGCTCTTATGCAGTTATGTCCTCTTCTCCAGTAAACTTAGGCATGTATTTCAAGTATTCTCCAGCAGGGAGAGGATGCATAGGCTGGGGTAGGACTAAGGGATCATATCGGGCAGCAACTATGGCGCCCATTCTATTTGGAGGGGGATTAGCACCATCCATAGGAATATTAGGTGGAGGAGAACTTGGGGGAGAAGGAGTTCACGAAGGGGCTACTGGGAATGAGTCTCGAAGTGGAGTGGGAAATAAGAGAGGATTCAGGGAGAAGGCTAACGAACTCAAGTCAGCAGGTGATTCTCTTTGTGCAGTAGTAGCAATAAAAGGAGGGGTGGTGAAACCTTCTGAGGCTTGAGGTCTGTGCTGCGGCACGAATTCCAGGGAGGGGGGAGTGACAAGGATTTCTCTTTCTGATGCCAGTCCAGGAGGAGAAATCTCATCAGGAACACTCCCGAAATTCAGAGAACGGGAAACCTCAGAAAAAGGATAACTAGAAAGTTGAGAACAAGAAAGTGGAGTTTTTACGGATGGAGGTGGGGAAATACCTGTTTGAACGGTGAAGCTTTCTTTTTGGGAGGACTTCCCCTTTCTTCTAATCACCTCTAGATTCTCTTCAGGCGTGGCCAGAGGCAGCTATGGATGGGACCGCGTGTGTCTACCGCTGGAAGCCACAACTAACCCGACGGGTTCGCCGCAGTGGAGTCGTCACAATGGAGTCACCAGGTGCACAGTAGCAATCTCAATAGTTCTGATATTTGATGCACCTTCAGAATCAGCTAATCATTGTCGTTCAATCCCGGGGAAAATATTCAACTTCGTCCCCAGCAACGACGCCAGAAATGTTGGCGTCAGAAGTCACTCCTGGATTGCTTGTAGGAGCAGAGCCCGACACCCATCAGTTTAATGTCATGATTGTTTACAAGGGGATGATCAAATGGAAGAAAACTCAGAACAATATCATCTCAAATCTGAAACTAGATCAGGCATGCATGGGCAAATGGGGTCTTAGATAAACTTCAAACAGTGAGTTGTAATAAACGGTGAGCAGTGGGAAGACTTGTATGATAAGAGTGCGAAGATCTGCCATAAACATCAGGTTTCTAACAGACTGGAGAAGAAAGCGTCCAAACGCAATATCCTCTTACATTCAAACATAGGAGACCAGAGAATACAGTAATGTAATGACAAATCCTTTATCATAACAAAATTGCAACAATTCATGCGAATCATTCGATCACAAACTCCCTGGTATGAGACGAAAACATAGACGGAGTAAGAAAATTGTTTGTCATAAAACAAGAAATCCCAGATACAAATGCACAACCAGGAAACTAGAATGATATTAAAACTTTACAGTCGGGAGTTGTGCTCTACCATTGATAGATACAAAAATGGCGAAAATGCCTACATATACTCAAAACAACAACAGCAACAAAACCGAGACATTGCATTAAAACTTTGCGTCTGCATGGCTTCTGACAATCTGCGCCTGCAATCTTTGAATAATCGTGCACCAACGGCGGACGCAATCAGACTTCTGACAGCTCTGCGGGCGAATCGGTGTGCCTTTAATTCGTCGTCGGACTTTCCCATTATGGCGGAGACGATGTCTGACCACCACCAACCGCTTCAATAACTGCTTCATTGGGATTGAGGATGGTCCGGCCAACTCGGCACCTCGGGGAAGTGAATGGCCCTTCATGCTGCCACCTGGATTAGTTGAAGGACCTGATGAATAAGTGTGACACATGGCAGGTGGTGAGTGGCTTCGGAGGATGGCATAACAAGGGGGAGGGCCCACGTTGGTTAAGAACAGAGCAGCTGAGCAGGATGGGATCGCGAGAGCATCGTTGATCTGGGCGCTTAGATCTTGGTCGTTGGGAAGTTGCGTGCC
>JZKD02S0004012.1:370731-392523 GCA_000966675.3 Picea glauca
GCATCCACTTTGGTGGGGTTGCTCCAAAGTTAGGTTGTCCTCTCTTCTTTTGATGCAAGTGTGTTTTTATTTATGCAAATTTAGTTTTATTTATGATGAGCTAACTTGTGCGAACGGATAACTTGGTGACAACAGGGTCCCAATAATGCAAGGAGTTCAAGTTTGGTGTTTTTTGTTTTTGCAAATAGTTTTAAAATTCAAATCTTTAAATCATAAATCATTTTTGTGGTGGTGTAAGAACCCTCGAGTACTAAGTTATGTTGTGAGACAGGGATCATCAACCAGCTAGAGTAATTCAAGTATGATCAAGAGCTTGAAGAATGTTCCTCCAAGAAATTTCTCACATTCTGGCAGCAGCTGGGATATCCACCTCTCAGGAAGAGCATATCTTCAAAGCAGTCAAGAATCTAGTTGTCTCTCCACAGGAAGATTTAGAAGTCCTGTCAAATTCCTCTTGTCAATTTGTTGAAGGGAATAAAGAATCATAGATAGAATTCAATGGAGAGAAACCAATGGAACCTGAGATTGAGGAGTCCTTAGCATGCCTCTCAACAGATTTTGTATGTACTCCAAAGACCAATCATCTTGAAGAAGATAATCTACATAACATGGTAGAGGAAGACATCCAGTGTGACCTAAACAAAGAAGAGAAAGAAGAATATAGTGATCCTATTGAAATATGGTTTCAATTAGTTATTAGGTCACACCACTCTTTTATTTATTGCTTGATCTCATCATCAAAGCAGCCGGTCTTTCATACTCTGATATGCATTAAAATTTATCTTTTAAACCCAAGTATGGATATATTTTTAACCATGTTACCCGCATGGCTTCACTGAAAGTATTACTACACTTGAAGGACATTTTCTTTTGTTCAATTAGAGTAGGATAGTAAATAAATAAATAAATGTTGCAATGCAGCCTATCTTTCATACTTTTCATAAATGGGAATGTCAAAAGCTAATAAAGAAATCATTTTAAGATCTTTTGTTCCTATAGTAGATTTCTTTCTAAAAGTTGTGATGATTTTTGTTTGGAATATTATGAGAAAGGAATCTCTTCATCCTCTGAATGCAAACATAATATTGGGAGGGTTTCAAAAGAAAAGAAGGCATCCTTGTCAACAAAAGATAACACTTAAGGGAGTGCTTCACGACCTGTTTCTTCAAATTTCTTCTTTTTCCTTAAGTTGTTAAAAATGATGCATTTGTGCTTTATCATTACCTATCTATTTTAAGACCCCCATTTCACAAGGATGATCAATTCAGTGATATTTTTAATAGAAGTTGAAACTGAACGCTAATTCCATACTATTTTATTCATAGCTAATAATTCAACTTTTGACATTTTCCCTAAATTTTGTGTTTGTAAGCATGAATAAAAATCTAGTTTTAATTAGTTCTATTGGTTTGTTTTAGCAGATGTTCGCAACCCTTTGAGAAACATTTTTTCAGCATCTCACATTGTTTGCATGAGGCCATGCAAAACCTCAAGCATGGGGGAGTGGTTGCTAAGACAGTAGTAGTTAGGCTTATTTTCTAACAAAATGGAAGTGGCAACAAAAGCAGTGTTTTTACAGCATGATACTTCAACAAATTCATATGTTTCTTCCTACAGCAACAGTGATTGCTAGCATCTTCTACAGCTTGATACTCAGAGTATGCCAACCACAAGGAGAAGCCTACAATTTTCTAGTTTGCACAAAACACCAACAACTTCTACAAGGTGCAGCCTACAAAAGTTTCAAAAGCACTAGGTCTGCGCTCATCCGGTACTCAGGTGATTCGGTACTAGTAATAAGGTGTTGGTATCTCTAATCATATATTCAAGTTTTGTTGCTCGATTTAAGTATCAGGACATATAAATTCAAAATTTTTAATTTTATTAAAGAAATTAGACTAATTATGCAGTAAACATATGGTTACTCTCAATAATTGCACGGTCCCTACCATGAATTTCTGCAAGCCCTCGTATACATCTCCTCGTATATAAATCATTCATCATGTCACTCTATTTCTACCCTCTACTCTGTTCCGGTATTGCTCTGTTCCGGTACTGTCCTATTCAGATACTATCTATTACAGTACTGCAGAAACGTGTTCTGATACCATTACCAATATGGTATTGATGCCAAGGTGATATGATATTTGTCCCGTGCTTAACATCATTTTCACTTCAGGTAATTGGAGATATGAGCTAATCTCTTCATGTTCTTTCTATCAAGGATCATTTAAGTCTTGTGTTGAATTGTTTTTAGTCTCATGTACATCTTCCTCCTACATTTCTACACTCAACCCTAAATGAATCATCATTGATATCCTTTAAGAAGATATTTTCACATTTAGCTCTATATGATAATGGGTGCACTTGTCTTATTACCTCATCATTTTGAATAAGTGATTGCTAATTGAAATATCCATTGAAAAGGGGTGACACCATTATGTCTAATACTAACCTAGTTGATTCAACAAGTTCTTATCCAAGTTTATCTTTACAATTTTCTCTTGGGAGGTATTGATGAAATCCTCATGTGGTGGACCGCCCTTGCAAAACCTCAATGAACTTTCATGAGAACCCTAATAGGATTAACTAGGGGGACCTCTTAGTCATTATCCGAGATGTTCCATTATACATTGAATAGATAAGATTTAAGTTGAATGTGGATGATGTCACCCTTGGGATAATTGCAAACAATTAATTATGTGCCTAATAACTTTAAAACACTCTCGTACCACCTGCCTTCCTTATACTCTAAAACTGTCAATGAGCAGTATACATAATTCTAAATCTTTTTGAGTAATATAATAAAAAGGAAGTATCAGGAAGTACAAGTAAACCCGTCGGGGTACTGAACAGGCCTGCTGGCAGCGGGGCCATGCTTGTATGGTACTAAGGTAAACATGTTGAGGTACTGAACAGGCATGCTGGCAGCGGGGCTATGTCGGGTAAAGGGAGTTGAAAAACATAAAGTGGCACACCTAAAACTAAACAAAAACCCTTGGGTCTCATTCGGAAGCATTATAAAATCAAGGCTAGAAGAAGACCTTTATTTATCTCGGATGATGTTCTTAAGAACCCTCAAGTATCCACTTTAGAGTTCTATCTTTAAAATAAATAGGTTTTCATGAGAAGAGGGACCCTCGGTATGTGTAATTCACCTTACCTAAGCAAGAAGAGCTTCATTTCTAAAAACTTGGATCAGAAACGAGTTAATCATCTTGGGATGTATTCCTTTATGTGTTCCTCTCTTCAAATGATATCTAAACTATGCTTATATCACTTTTGTTTTAAAGGTAATCTAGACAAGGGGGGGCCTATTAGTCAAAGTCATTATGAAAACTCTTGGCCACTATCCTATAATCATATTAGAGTCACATCTAGCCCTTTCTCTTAACTATGATCCACAATAGATTGGATAAGTCTTAACGACAAATCACTAACAGATCTAATCTATTACTCATGACTCCACTTTTTCGTCATAACTACTTTTCCATGGGTAAGAATGTGAAGCATAGGCCAGGAAGCTTATATGTATGACAGGAACTTAAGGAGTTGAAGAAAGGTGAAACTTCAGGGAATGCTTGATCGAGTGAAGAGTATCATCAATTTTGAAATTTTGAAGATCATTGTTGCATGAGAACATGCAATGACTTAAGCATGGGGGAATGTTCAGTCTCCATTTTGAAAATTCTAATACCCTCCATTACCCCCTATCTGAACCTAATTTACCTATGTTATGAGTATAAACTTGATTGTTTCTTCCATAAATACAATTAATGACCTTGTTCATGTGCATAGAGAGGTAATGTATGATTAAGGCATATTTTGTTTAATTTTCTTGAGTTAATTCGATTAAAATGGTTGATTTTGACTAATCCTAATCATTTGATCTTAATAAGCATTGATATGGTACCAACAAAACCGCATAACATTGATCTGATACCAACAGCACTGCATAATATTGATTCGGTACTTCCCTGTGCTATTCCGGTACCATCCTGTGTTATTCTGGTACCAGTGTGACTGTCCTATTCTGGTACCAGTGTGATTGTGCTATTCTGATACCAAACAACTGCGCCTATTCTGATACTAGTGCAATTGTGTTATTGCGGTACCAAACGACTGTGTGTATTCCGGTACCAATTTCTATTTTAAAAAATAGTTTGTTGGACGAGTTTGTTGTTTCCAAGAAATCATTTGGATCGAAGTCTCCAAATTGGTTTTGAGATCATGATAGACTTCATCACTCATGCAGTTCGTGTCATGAGGATGAATTCCATTCCTAAAGATTCGATATGTATTTCCAATTGTAATATTTTAAAATTGTTCCATAATTATCCTTATCTCTTGATAGTAACGACTTACCTTCTTTATAAGGGATGTTGTATAGGTGATAGAGCACATGAATGATGAATGTAATGAAGCAAGTCGTAAGAACAAGATGATGCATATTGTTTTGATGTACAAGATGATGAGTTGTTGATTCGATTTACCATTTGAAGAAATACAAACGATCTGTTATCCAATTTTTGGGTATGATTAGAACGCTTTAGTTTGTTATCTATTTAGAGCTTCCATGTTGGAATCGAGAAGGGCCCACCATTATGATATGGTAAGCTTAATGTAAAATATAGTTGAGCTTTCTATTCATGTACATGTCTTTTTTATTCCAGTACTCAATTGTGTGTGTCTTGTACCTGTTATTTTGATTTTTTTTGTTTGAGTTAAACTCTGAATTCCTAAAGTATACCTATTTTGTTTGATATTTATAATTGTTAGATCTTTTGAGTAAATTGTGAATGGGATTGTATTAGTGTAAGTTTGATAAGTATGGTGCACCAGATCTTTAGTAATTTTACTTAGTTTCATAAACAGTAATTTGTGTTGAGATAGTTGTAGAGATTTATAAAATTTTGCATTCCTAAAACTGTGTTCTTTATAGAGACTTTCATAATTTACTTTGAAATTTCAAGTGTGTTAACATGGGAACAATTAAGATCCCATAATTCACCCTACATGGACTATTAAATGGAGAATCTTAATACACCTAACATTTCCTGTGTAGGAACAAAGAGGTTCTTCCAGAATTGATTAAGTTATGAGTGATTGCCTTTTAAATGTTGTGTGTAGAAAGTTTATCACTATTTTTTATTGTTACAAGAAACAAGATATGAGTTCATATCTTCATTTCATGAGCCTCTAATGAACATATATGTCACCTAAGAAAGAACTGTTTGCTTAACTGTGTGCTTAAGAGGTTTTATTATCAGTTTTCTCTTCAAATTTTGAAGTCGTGTGCTGCATTTGATATTCTAAAACAGAGTGTTAGTTGTTGTTAAGAGTAGTAGCTACAGATAATTAAGTCGAAGTCTGTCTTTCCACTTCATGAGCTTGTAAATGGACAAGGCATTATCTGAGCAAAATCTTTTGAGTGCCTGATTGCAAGTTTTGCTTTCTAATTTCTGAACTGTGTGAAGAGTGTTATCTTTGAAAACATAGTATTTTGTTATTGATGGTTTTCTTATCTAAGCTATACTAAACAGACATAGGAACCTACCTGTTATCGCAACATATAGTGCATCGACTCTACTGATTACGAATCCTGGTTGATAATTTATGTTTGGTAATATATTATGCAAATAATTGCACCAACATTTTGGCGTCGTTGTCGGGGAGTTGTAAACGGTAATAGGTAGTATTTGAATTAGATTTCTTTAATGGTTTTTTATTGGTTTTATGGATGACCTAAGGGCCAAGAGAAGATGGCAAGAAGTGAGGAGCCCACACATCCACTTTGGTGGGGTTGCTCCAAAGTTAGGTTGTCCTCTCTTTTTTTGATGCAAGTGTGCTTTTATTTATGCAAATTTAGTTTTATTTATGATGAGATAACTTGTGCGAACTGATAACCTGGTGACAACAGGGTCCCAACAACGCAAGGAGTTCAAGTTTGGTGTGTTTTATTTTTGCAAATAGTTTTAAAATTCAGATCTTTAAATCATAAATCATTTTTGTGGTGTTGTAAGAACCCTCGAGTACTAAGTTGTGTTGCGAGACAGGGATCATCATCCAGCTAGAGTAATTCAAGGATGATCAAGAGCTTGAATAATGTTCCTCCAAGAACTTTCTCACATTCTGGCAGAAGCTGGGATATCCGCCTCTCAGGAAGAGCATATCTTCACAGTAGTCAAGAATCTAGTTGTCTCTCCACAGGAAGATTTAGAAGTCTCGTCAAATTCCTCTTGTCAATTTGTTGAAGGGAATAAAGAATCATGTATAGAATTCAATGGAGAGCAACCAATGGAACCTGAGATTGAGGAGTCCTTAGCATGTCTCTCAACAGATTATGTATGTACTCCAAAGACCAATCATCTTGAAGAAGATAATCTGCATAACATGGTAGAGGAACGACATTCAGTGTGACCTAAACAAAGAAGAGAAAGAAGAATGTAGTGATACTTTGTTTCTACCCCTTGCTCTGTTCCGGCACTACTATGTTCTTGTACTGTCATATTTCGATATTATCTATTACAGTACTGCAAAAATAGGTTCTAATACCATTACCAATCTGGTACTGATGCCAAGGTGATATGATCTTTGTCCGGTGCTTAACATCGTTTTCACTTCAGGTAATTTGAGGTATGAGCTAATCTCTTCATTTTCTTTCTATCAAGGATCATTTAAGTCTTGTGTTGAATTGTTTTTACTCTCGTGTACATCTTCCTCCTACATTTCTACACTCAACCCTAAATGAATCATCCTTGCTATCCTTTAAGAAGATATTTTAACATTTAGCCCTATATGATAATGGGTGCACTTGTCTTATTACCTCATCATTTTGAATAAGCGATTACTAATTGAAATATCCATTGAAAAGTGGTGACACCATTATGTCTAATACTAACCTAGTTGATTCAACAAGTTCTTATCCAAGTTTATCTTTACAATTTTCTCTTGGGAGGTATTGATGAAAACCTCATGTGGTGGACCACCCTTGCAAAACCTCAATGAACTTTCATGAGAACCCTATTAGGATTAACTAGGGGGACCTCTTAGTCATTATCCAAGATGTTCCATTATACATTGAATAGCTGAGATTTAAGTTGAATGCGGATGATGTCACCCTTGGGATAATTGCAAAAAATTAATTATGTTCCTAATAACTCTAAAACACTCTCGTACCACCTGCCTTCCTTATACTTTAAAACTCTCAATGAGCAGTATATATAATTCTAAATCTTTTTGAGTAATATAATAAAAAGGAAGTATCAAGAAGTACAAGTAAACCCGACGAGGTACTGAACAGGCATGCTGGCAGCGGGGCCATGCTTGTATGGTACTAAGGTAAACCCGTCAGGGTACTGAATAGGCCTGCTGGCAGTGGAGCTATGTCGGGTAAAGGGAGTTGAAAAACATAAAGTGGCACACCTAAAACTAAACAAAAACCCTTGGGTCTCATTCGGAAGCATTATCAAATCAAGGCTAGGAGATGACCTTTATATCTCTCGGATGATGTTCTTAAGAACCTTCAAGTATCCACTTTAGAGTTCTATCTTTAAAATAAATAGGTTTGCATGAGAAGTGGGACCCTCAGTATGTGTAATTCACCTTACCTAAGCAAGAAGAGCTTCATCTCTAAAAACTTGGATTAGAAACGAGTTAATCATCTTGGGATGTATTCCTTTATGTGTTCCTATCTTCAAATGATATCTAAACTATGCTTATATCACTTTTGTTTTAAAGGTAATCTAGCCAAGGGGGGGGATATTAGTCAAAGTCATTATGAAAACTCTTGGCCACTATCCTATAATCATATTAGAGTCACATCCAGCCCTTTCTTAACTATGATCCACAACAGATTGGATAAGGCTTAAGGACAAATCACTAACATATCTAATCTATTACTCATGACTCCACTTTTTAGTCATAAATACTTTTCCATGGGTAAGAATGTGAAGCATAGGCCAGGAAGTTTATATGTATGACAGGAACTTAAGGAGCTAAAGAAAGGTGAAACTTCAGGGAATGCTTGATCGAGTGAAGAGTATCATCAATTTTGAAATTTTGAAGATCATTGTTGCATGAGGACATGCAATGACTTAAGCATGGGGGAATGTTCAGTCTCCATTTTGACACTTCTAATACCCTCTATTACCCCCTATATGAACCTATTTTACCTATGTTATGAGTATAAACTTGATTTTTGCCTCCATAAATACAATTAATGACCTTGTTCATGTGCATAGAGAGGTAACGTATGATTAAGGCATATTTTGTTTAATTTTCTTGAGTTAATTCAATTAAAATGGTTGATTTTGCATGATCCTAATCATTTGATCTTAATAAGCATTGATATGGTACCAACAAAACCGCATAACATTGATCCGGTACCAACAGAACTGCATAATAATGATTTGGTACTACCCTGTGATATTCCGGTACCAGCCTGTGTTATTCCGGTACCAGTGTGACTATCCTATTCCAGTACCAGTGTGACTGTGTTATTCTGGTACCAAACAACTATGCCTATTTAGGTACCAATGCGACTGTTCTATTCCGGTACCAAACGACTGTGTGTATTTTGGTACCAATTGTTATTTCCATAAATCATTTGTTGGACGAGTTTGTTGTTTCCAATAAATTAGTTGGATCGAAGTCTCCAAATTGGTTTTGAGATCACGATAGACGTCATCACTCATGCGCTTCATGTCATGAGGATGAAGTCCAATCCTAAAGATTCGATATGTATTTCCAATTGTAATATTTTAAAATTGTTTCGTAATTATCCTTAGCTCTTGATAGTAACGGCTTACCTTCTTTATAAGGGATGGTGTATAGGTGATAGAGCACATGAATGATGAATGTAATGAAGCAAGTTGTAAGAACCAAATGATGCATATTGTTTTGATTTACAAGATGATGAGCTGGTGATTCGATTTACCATTTGAAGAAATACAAATGAACGGTTATCCAATTTCTGGGTATGATTAGAACACTTTAGTCTGTTATCTTTTTAGACCTTCCATGTTGGAATCAGGAAGGGCCCATCGTTCTGATATGGTAAGATTAATGTAAAATATACCTCAGCTTTATATTCCTGTACATGTCTATTTTATTCCAGTACTCAATTGTGTGTGTCTTGTACCTGTTATTTTGATTTTTTTTGTTTGAGTTAAACTCTGAAATCATAAAGTATACATATGGTGTTTGATCTGTATAATTGTTAGATATTTTGAGTAAATTGTGAATGGGATTGTATTAGTGTAAGTTTGATAAGTATGGTGCACCAGATCTTTAATAATTTTACTTAGCTTCATAAACAGTAATTTGTGTTGAGATAGTTGTAGAGATTTATAAAATTTTGCATTCCTGGAACTGTGCTCTTTATAGAGACTTTCATAATTTACTTTGAAATTTCAAGTGTGTTAACACGGGAACAATTAAGATCCCATAATTCACCCTACATGGACTATTAAATGGAGAATCTTAATACACCTAATGTTGTCTGTGTAGGAACAAAGAGGTTCATCCAGAATTGATTAAGTTATGAGTGATTGCCTTTTAAATGTTGTATGCAAAAAGTTTATCACAGTTTTTTATTATTACATGAAACAAGATCTGAGTTCATCTCTTCATTTCATGAGCCTCTAATGAACAGGTTTGTCACCTAAGAAAGAACCTTTTGCTTAACTGTGTGCTTGAGAGGTTTTATTATGAGTTTTCTCTTCTAAGTTTGAAGTTGTGTGAAGCATTTGATATTCTAAAACAGAGTGTTAGTTGTTGTTAAGAGTAGTAGCTACAAATAATTAAGTCAAAGTCCATCTTTCCACTTCATGAGCTTGTAAATGGACAAGGCATTATCTGAGAAAAATCTTTTGAGTGGATGATTGCAATTTTTTTTTCTAATTTATGAACTGTGTGAAGAGTGTTATCTTTGAAAACAGAGTATTTTGTTATTGATGGTTTTCTTATCTAAGCTATACTAAATAGACATAGGAACTTACCTGTTATCGGCACATATAGTGCATCAACTCTATTGATTACGAATCGTGGTTGATAATTTATGTTTGGTAATATATTATGCAAATCATTGCACCAACAGGGAGTTACAACAGTTTTTACACATGAATATTTTTGCATGAACAACAAGTAGAGAGTAGAAAAGTGACCTTGGAGCTGAAGCAACCATGGAGGGAGAATTCTAGAGCATGTTGGATCATTTTTGGAGTGTTTGGAGCTGAAGATTGAATATCCAAGTTTCCAGGTATGAAGAGTGAAATCTTGTGTGATTTGCACTATAACAACAAGTGATTGTTGTTATTTTTCTCAGTAGTTTTCCTAGCAATGAGCTCCCTTGAGTTCCCAACAGAGATATTCTTGGTTACATGTGCCAAAGAGACCATGATAAATGAATGTGACACTTGAGGGACTGATATTGGTCAAGGGGTAAATTCCTTGGTTGGGCAGGTCAAGAGGAAGAGATCTGGTGGAAAATTGGGATAGTTGTAGGAGAATACTAGTTGGTTGTGAGTTTTCTGAGCTGTGAGTGGGGAGTGAGAGACCACCTTATTTTGTGGATTGCTAGCCCCAGCTCGTGGGTGGGTGAGACTTGTTGTTGATATTTGGAACAATAAGTCTATGGTTGGGTGGAACACTCATCCCAAGTAGTTGGATTCATAACTATTTTAAAAAGATAAGTGTTTAATCTTTTTTTATCTTGCATTACGAGTTTTAATTGTTGTGCTTGAACTCTGTGTATGAGACTATATCTTGTTGTAATAAGTTATTAGTTGCATCCATGTGTGAATTTAGCATGTTGTAGATGCATTTACTAAATGGTATCAGATAATGGTTAAATATATATGTAATTCATAGTTGATAAGTTACAGGAAATTAGTTAGTTGTAAAATCTTAATTTTTATGAGTATTATGCACGTAATGGACCTCAGTTGGGCTAGGGGAATGTTAAATTATGGTATTATAGATTTTGATTCAAACATTGGACCCATATGGGCCAAGAACCAGTGCAAATTGGGAAAATTTGTTGTTTCATATTTCGGTCCATGCGAATTTGGGGGAAAATGGAGAAATGGGAGCGAAATCCCCAAATTCGTGGGAAAACTTCGAGTTTTAAATGCCTTAGAGATGATATAGAGTGTGAATTTGCAGGTTACAGATCTAAATTCGACTTGGAAGGTCAAAAATTCATGTTTTAATGACGACCGAAGGAGCTAGGAGAGTTCAATGAATCGATGGTCGAGATCACGTTTGATCTTGAGATCAATGACCTAGATTCGTTGTGATAACTTAAAAAAAAAAATAAGGTTTTCGGTGTTAGTAAGGTCAAGGAAATTGATGGTCGAGATTCATTTTCAACAGTTGCGAAAATGAGACATATCGACGATCTAGATTCATTTCGGCCTTTGCAAGGTTGGAGTAGAATCTATGGACAAGATCATTTTCAATGGGATATTGACAGCCCAGATTCATCGAGGATTTTCCCGAAAATTTCTAAGTGTTGAAGTTTGACCAAGAGAATTCGCCGATGGTCCGATCGACGAATTTGGAAAATAGTTTGGTTTGGCCAAAGGAAATCTCTTATTATCTATGGTCGATGGTAAGGGGTCTCTTGATTCAACAAGGTGATGGTTTGTCCAAGAGAAATGGTCGGTCGTCGATGAAGGAAATAAGGTGATGACATGTTATGAACCATCAGCATCGACATGTCATGCCACGTTAGCTAGAGTGTCATGTTAGAGTCTAAGTTCCATGCCATGTCAACATTCATGTGTCAATCCATGTTAGCATAGTTTCCACGTCATCCAAGAAATGCTCAATGGTCAATGTCGATCGTGAGGTCGAACAAATTGGAGGAGTGTTTTAGTATGCCACTAGGTATGGTTGATAGCTAATGATCGGCTTGGCCGAATTGGTAAGGAGTTTCATCCGCCAACAAATATTGTTGATGTTCAATGGTCGATGGTTGAGCCGGTCAGTTTAGAAATTTATTACAAAGTGGTTTCCAGGGAAATTCTTCGATGGCTGATGTCCGATGATCGGGTGTCGAGAAGATTCGCAAGCAAGTTTGGTTTGCCAAAGAGAATCATCGATTGTCGATGGATCTCGAATCAACAGTCCAAATTGTTTTAAGTTGTTGATCGATGGTGTAAATTGATCCATGGAGTTTGGCAAGGATTAGTAGATTAATGGAACAAATTTCACCTGATTTGAGATCGACAACTTTGATTTAAAGGATGTTATAACAATACAATAGTCAATTTTTCTATGAAATTTTACAGTTTTTTAAGGTAGTAAACTTATGGGGCGATTTTGAGGGCCTAAATGATGTTTTTGGGCAATAAAAACCCATGGGACGAGAGTGTACACTTTGTATATGCAACTTAAATAAAATAAATTGAACAGAGCTATCCAACAAGCTACTTCGGGCGCAAAACAGAACTCGTGTGAGAAAGTTATAGCTTAAACAATTAAGGTGAAATTTTGGCACACATTTACTTCCAGAGGGCATAACTCTTTGCTATGAAGTCCATTGGGGGATCAGAAGTATTCTATGGAAATATTTTGAACCATAGAAGATATCTATGGAGCCAAATTTACAATCTAGGTATGTAAAAATGTGTAGGAAGAGGAAGAAGACACCTATAGCATACATGGATAAATTGGGGAAAATAGTCTAAACTTCTTTGGACCATAACTTTCAGCTCAGAGGTCATATTTGAGAAAACAAATAGCTGATAGAAAGGTCTTAAGGAGTAGAAGACATATGTCCACCCAGAATTTTGAATTGGGTGCTACAATTTCTAGAAAGTAATAAAGAAATTTATGTAGCAATAAGAGAGTGGAAATTGCAGCATGTGAATGTTGTAACTTTTCACTCGGAACTTAGATTGAGGCATGAGTACAGTCATTGGAGAGATGTTTCAGAGAGGAATGCATCTAAGGAATCATATTGTGAATTGGTGCATTATTTTCTTTATAAATTGATGAAAAAGATAACTTGTATTATAATTAATGAAATGTTTTATGTTATGCATGTTCTAACAATAATTACTACATGCACATTTCTTGTAGAATTAGAGGTACAATAAAACAACTTTGATTCTTACATGAGGACTAGAGTTATGAAAAATGCTCAGGTATCTTACAGCCATGAAGAATAGGTCAGAGTTCTTCATGTCAACATGGGAAATGTTGAGACAGAGTCTAATGGAAGAAGAGGCATGCATGAGCCTATAACTATGAGAAGCCTACATAGAGAACTGTGGAGCTACAAGGTCGATAATGAAAGGATTATGAAGGCTCAAGAAGAGATACTTAAAAATTTTAATATGTTGCATAAGCAAGTTAACAAAGTCTCTAACACCAAGAAAGCATTTAGTGCTATACAAATGATAGCATCTATATCCCATAGAAAAAGTGATGATCATGGGAATGATAGACAGTCAAGAAGTATGAGTAGGCACCGTCATTCTCCAAGGCAATCCACCAAAAGAACTCATGCATTTTTAGGGCTAGGGAGCAACCCAAGTGTATCTATTTTTAGGAGACAGAGAAGAAGTCCTGAGCTAGACATATTGCAAGGTGAACTCATAAAAATCAAGCCACCAACTTTCAATAGTGAGCATAGGAAAGGAGAAGAGGTCAAGGCCAAGGCTTGGCTATTGGAAATGAATTAATATCTCCAGTTGCATGATTACCCTTCCTTGGTAGAAGCTAGGATTGCAACCTACCACTTGCAAGGAAAGGAAACCATGTGGTGGGATCACCTTAAGAAAGCCAAGAACCTTGAAGAGAAGAGGATCTCATGGAGGCAGTTCAAAGGATATTTCCAAGAGAAATATTTTTCCGAGCATTATTATGAAAGCAAGATGAAAGAATTATTTGAAATTAAGTTGGGAAGCATGACAATGGATGAATATGAGAAGAGGTTATCCGTATTGTTTAAGTGTGTTGACTTCATAAATGATGAGAAAGTCAAAATCTGAAGGTTTCTGAGTAGGTTACCATCCTTCTACAATGACAAGATACAATATGATAACCCCAAGTATTTGGAGGAAGTCATAAGGAGAGAAAAGCATCTTTATGAGCAAAGCAAAGGAAGGTCATCTTTCCAAAAAAAATGGAATGACAAGATGAAGTGTAAAATGGATCAAAGGTAGAAAGGTTTTAATCCACCATTTTTCAAGAACAACTCCCAAGCAAATCAACAAGGTCAATCAACCCAAATGCGCACAAGACTGTAGATTCATTTGGAAAAAGGCCAAGGAAGCAACCTATACAATGTTGAATATGTGAGGGAAATCACGTATATAGGGACTTCCCTCACAAAGGAGAAAGAATGAGGACTGTCCACAATGTTCAAGAAGCTGAAACAGTTGAAGACATGGGAGGAAACATGCCAATGATTTATGAAACCTTGGACAATAAGCAAGAACAATATCAATCCCCTATGATTGAAGTGGAAGGTAAGATTGATATATATCCCATAGCAATTTTAACTAATTATGGAGCAGCCATAGTTACATAAACTCTAACATTGTTGAAATATTTCACTTGCAAAGGAGAAAGCATAAGAAATATTGGTTAATCCAATTAGCCATGGGAACTAAGAGGAATATCAATGAGCTAGTTAAATATTGTCTGATAGACATGAAGGGACTCAAGACAAAGGTAGATGTAAACATCATACAATTTGGTGCCTATGATTGTATAATTGGCACGGATTGGTTGGAAAAAAACCATGTTGTCCCAGATTATTGCAACAAGACAATCACATGTATTGATGAAGAAGGGAAGTAAGGAAAGGTTCAAGGCATTCCAAGAGTTGTAGTTGTTAGAGAAATTTCAGCTATGTAGTTGAAAAAGAGTTTCATGAAGAGATGTCAGATTTTTGCAACCCATATGGAAGAGGCAACTAGAGATAAAGTGGAATGCATTGAATTCCATCTAGTCTTAAAGGATTTTGAAGATGTTTTTGGAGAAATCTTGGGACTTCCACCAAAGAGAAAGATTGATTTCTCTATTGATTTGGTGCTAGGAGTTTCCCCAGTGTCCAAGACACCATACATAATGGGCACACCATAATTGAAAGAGTTGCAGACGTAGCTTGAAGAACTTTTGAAGAAGGGGTATATATGCCCAAGTGTGTCACCTTGGGGAGCCCCAGTTATTCCAGAAGAAAGATGGAACCTTAAGGTTTTGTATTAAGTTTAGACAACTAAATAAGGTCACCATAAAGAAAAAATATCATTTTCCAAGGATTGATGATCTATTTGATCAGCTAAAAGGTGCAAGAATATTTTCCAAGTTTGACTTGAGATCAGGATATCATCAAGTGAGGATAAAGGAAGAGGACATTAGCAAGACAACATTTAGAAAAAGATGCAGGCATTATGAATTCATGGTAGTTCCATTTGGACTATCAAATAGTCCATCTATTTTTATGTGCCTGATGAATGGAGTGTTCAAGGAGTACCTGGACAAGTTTGTGATTGTGTTCCTAGATGATATATTCATCTACTCTAATTTAGAANTTCATAAACAGTAATTTGTGTTGAGATAGTTGTAGAGATTTATAAAATTTTGCATTCCTGGAACTGTGCTCTTTATAGAGACTTTCATAATTTACTTTGAAATTTCAAGTGTGTTAACACGGGAACAATTAAGATCCCATAATTCACCCTACATGGACTATTAAATGGAGAATCTTAATACACCTAATGTTGTCTGTGTAGGAACAAAGAGGTTCATCCAGAATTGATTAAGTTATGAGTGATTGCCTTTTAAATGTTGTATGCAAAAAGTTTATCACAGTTTTTTATTATTACATGAAACAAGATCTGAGTTCATCTCTTCATTTCATGAGCCTCTAATGAACAGGTTTGTCACCTAAGAAAGAACCTTTTGCTTAACTGTGTGCTTGAGAGGTTTTATTATGAGTTTTCTCTTCTAAGTTTGAAGTTGTGTGAAGCATTTGATATTCTAAAACAGAGTGTTAGTTGTTGTTAAGAGTAGTAGCTACAAATAATTAAGTCAAAGTCCATCTTTCCACTTCATGAGCTTGTAAATGGACAAGGCATTATCTGAGAAAAATCTTTTGAGTGGATGATTGCAATTTTTTTTTCTAATTTATGAACTGTGTGAAGAGTGTTATCTTTGAAAACAGAGTATTTTGTTATTGATGGTTTTCTTATCTAAGCTATACTAAATAGACATAGGAACTTACCTGTTATCGGCACATATAGTGCATCAACTCTATTGATTACGAATCGTGGTTGATAATTTATGTTTGGTAATATATTATGCAAATCATTGCACCAACAGGGAGTTACAACAGTTTTTACACATGAATATTTTTGCATGAACAACAAGTAGAGAGTAGAAAAGTGACCTTGGAGCTGAAGCAACCATGGAGGGAGAATTCTAGAGCATGTTGGATCATTTTTGGAGTGTTTGGAGCTGAAGATTGAATATCCAAGTTTCCAGGTATGAAGAGTGAAATCTTGTGTGATTTGCACTATAACAACAAGTGATTGTTGTTATTTTTCTCAGTAGTTTTCCTAGCAATGAGCTCCCTTGAGTTCCCAACAGAGATATTCTTGGTTACATGTGCCAAAGAGACCATGATAAATGAATGTGACACTTGAGGGACTGATATTGGTCAAGGGGTAAATTCCTTGGTTGGGCAGGTCAAGAGGAAGAGATCTGGTGGAAAATTGGGATAGTTGTAGGAGAATACTAGTTGGTTGTGAGTTTTCTGAGCTGTGAGTGGGGAGTGAGAGACCACCTTATTTTGTGGATTGCTAGCCCCAGCTCGTGGGTGGGTGAGACTTGTTGTTGATATTTGGAACAATAAGTCTATGGTTGGGTGGAACACTCATCCCAAGTAGTTGGATTCATAACTATTTTAAAAAGATAAGTGTTTAATCTTTTTTTATCTTGCATTACGAGTTTTAATTGTTGTGCTTGAACTCTGTGTATGAGACTATATCTTGTTGTAATAAGTTATTAGTTGCATCCATGTGTGAATTTAGCATGTTGTAGATGCATTTACTAAATGGTATCAGATAATGGTTAAATATATATGTAATTCATAGTTGATAAGTTACAGGAAATTAGTTAGTTGTAAAATCTTAATTTTTATGAGTATTATGCACGTAATGGACCTCAGTTGGGCTAGGGGAATGTTAAATTATGGTATTATAGATTTTGATTCAAACATTGGACCCATATGGGCCAAGAACCAGTGCAAATTGGGAAAATTTGTTGTTTCATATTTCGGTCCATGCGAATTTGGGGGAAAATGGAGAAATGGGAGCGAAATCCCCAAATTCGTGGGAAAACTTCGAGTTTTAAATGCCTTAGAGATGATATAGAGTGTGAATTTGCAGGTTACAGATCTAAATTCGACTTGGAAGGTCAAAAATTCATGTTTTAATGACGACCGAAGGAGCTAGGAGAGTTCAATGAATCGATGGTCGAGATCACGTTTGATCTTGAGATCAATGACCTAGATTCGTTGTGATAACTTAAAAAAAAAAATAAGGTTTTCGGTGTTAGTAAGGTCAAGGAAATTGATGGTCGAGATTCATTTTCAACAGTTGCGAAAATGAGACATATCGACGATCTAGATTCATTTCGGCCTTTGCAAGGTTGGAGTAGAATCTATGGACAAGATCATTTTCAATGGGATATTGACAGCCCAGATTCATCGAGGATTTTCCCGAAAATTTCTAAGTGTTGAAGTTTGACCAAGAGAATTCGCCGATGGTCCGATCGACGAATTTGGAAAATAGTTTGGTTTGGCCAAAGGAAATCTCTTATTATCTATGGTCGATGGTAAGGGGTCTCTTGATTCAACAAGGTGATGGTTTGTCCAAGAGAAATGGTCGGTCGTCGATGAAGGAAATAAGGTGATGACATGTTATGAACCATCAGCATCGACATGTCATGCCACGTTAGCTAGAGTGTCATGTTAGAGTCTAAGTTCCATGCCATGTCAACATTCATGTGTCAATCCATGTTAGCATAGTTTCCACGTCATCCAAGAAATGCTCAATGGTCAATGTCGATCGTGAGGTCGAACAAATTGGAGGAGTGTTTTAGTATGCCACTAGGTATGGTTGATAGCTAATGATCGGCTTGGCCGAATTGGTAAGGAGTTTCATCCGCCAACAAATATTGTTGATGTTCAATGGTCGATGGTTGAGCCGGTCAGTTTAGAAATTTATTACAAAGTGGTTTCCAGGGAAATTCTTCGATGGCTGATGTCCGATGATCGGGTGTCGAGAAGATTCGCAAGCAAGTTTGGTTTGCCAAAGAGAATCATCGATTGTCGATGGATCTCGAATCAACAGTCCAAATTGTTTTAAGTTGTTGATCGATGGTGTAAATTGATCCATGGAGTTTGGCAAGGATTAGTAGATTAATGGAACAAATTTCACCTGATTTGAGATCGACAACTTTGATTTAAAGGATGTTATAACAATACAATAGTCAATTTTTCTATGAAATTTTACAGTTTTTTAAGGTAGTAAACTTATGGGGCGATTTTGAGGGCCTAAATGATGTTTTTGGGCAATAAAAACCCATGGGACGAGAGTGTACACTTTGTATATGCAACTTAAATAAAATAAATTGAACAGAGCTATCCAACAAGCTACTTCGGGCGCAAAACAGAACTCGTGTGAGAAAGTTATAGCTTAAACAATTAAGGTGAAATTTTGGCACACATTTACTTCCAGAGGGCATAACTCTTTGCTATGAAGTCCATTGGGGGATCAGAAGTATTCTATGGAAATATTTTGAACCATAGAAGATATCTATGGAGCCAAATTTACAATCTAGGTATGTAAAAATGTGTAGGAAGAGGAAGAAGACACCTATAGCATACATGGATAAATTGGGGAAAATAGTCTAAACTTCTTTGGACCATAACTTTCAGCTCAGAGGTCATATTTGAGAAAACAAATAGCTGATAGAAAGGTCTTAAGGAGTAGAAGACATATGTCCACCCAGAATTTTGAATTGGGTGCTACAATTTCTAGAAAGTAATAAAGAAATTTATGTAGCAATAAGAGAGTGGAAATTGCAGCATGTGAATGTTGTAACTTTTCACTCGGAACTTAGATTGAGGCATGAGTACAGTCATTGGAGAGATGTTTCAGAGAGGAATGCATCTAAGGAATCATATTGTGAATTGGTGCATTATTTTCTTTATAAATTGATGAAAAAGATAACTTGTATTATAATTAATGAAATGTTTTATGTTATGCATGTTCTAACAATAATTACTACATGCACATTTCTTGTAGAATTAGAGGTACAATAAAACAACTTTGATTCTTACATGAGGACTAGAGTTATGAAAAATGCTCAGGTATCTTACAGCCATGAAGAATAGGTCAGAGTTCTTCATGTCAACATGGGAAATGTTGAGACAGAGTCTAATGGAAGAAGAGGCATGCATGAGCCTATAACTATGAGAAGCCTACATAGAGAACTGTGGAGCTACAAGGTCGATAATGAAAGGATTATGAAGGCTCAAGAAGAGATACTTAAAAATTTTAATATGTTGCATAAGCAAGTTAACAAAGTCTCTAACACCAAGAAAGCATTTAGTGCTATACAAATGATAGCATCTATATCCCATAGAAAAAGTGATGATCATGGGAATGATAGACAGTCAAGAAGTATGAGTAGGCACCATCATTATCCAAGGCAATCCACCAAAATAACTCATGCATTTTTAGGGATAGGGAGCAACCCAAGTGTATCTATTTTTAGGAGACAGAGAAGAAGTCCTGAGCCAGACATATTGCAAGGTGAACTCATAAAAATCAAGCCACCAACTTTCAATAGTGAGCATAGGAAAGGAGAAGAGGTCGAGGCCAAGGATTGGCTGTTGGAAATGAATTAATATCTCCAGTTGCATGATTACCCTTCCTTGGTAGAAGCTAGGATTGCAACCTACCACTTGCAAGGAAAGGAAACCATGTAGTGGGATCACCTTAAGCAAGCTAAGAACCTTGAAGAGAAGAGGATCTCATGGAGGTAGTTCAAAGGATATTTCCAAGAGAAATATTTTTCCGAGCATTATTATGAAAGCAAGATGAAAGAATTATTTGAAATTAAGTTGGGAAGCATGACAATGGATGAATATGAGAAGAGGTTATCCGTATTGTTTAAGTGTGTTGACTTCATAAATGATGAGAAAGTCAAAATCTGAAGGTTTCTGAGTAGGTTACCATCCTTCTACAATGACAAGATACAATATGATAACCCCAAGTATTTGGAGGAAGTCATAAGGAGAGAAAAGCATCTTTATGAGCAAAGCAAAGGAAGGTCATCTTTCCAAAAAAAATGGAATGACAAGATGAAGTGTAAAATGGATCAAAGGTAGAAAGGTTTTAATCCACCATTTTTCAAGAACAACTCCCAAGCAAATCAACAAGGTCAATCAACCCAAATGCGCACAAGACTGTAGATTCATTTGGAAAAAGGCCAAGGAAGCAACCTATACAATGTTGAATATGTGAGGGAAATCACGTATATAGGGACTTCCCTCACAAAGGAGAAAGAATGAGGACTGTCCACAATGTTCAAGAAGCTGAAACAGTTGAAGACATGGGAGGAAACATGCCAATGATTTATGAAACCTTGGACAATAAGCAAGAACAATATCAATCCCCTATGATTGAAGTGGAAGGTAAGATTGATATATATCCCATAGCAATTTTAACTAATTATGGAGCAGCCATAGTTACATAAACTCTAACATTGTTGAAATATTTCACTTGCAAAGGAGAAAGCATAAGAAATATTGGTTAATCCAATTAGCCATGGGAACTAAGAGGAATATCAATGAGCTAGTTAAATATTGTCTGATAGACATGAAGGGACTCAAGACAAAGGTAGATGTAAACATCATACAATTTGGTGCCTATGATTGTATAATTGGCACGGATTGGTTGGAAAAAAACCATGTTGTCCCAGATTATTGCAACAAGACAATCACATGTATTGATGAAGAAGGGAAGTAAGGAAAGGTTCAAGGCATTCCAAGAGTTGTAGTTGTTAGAGAAATTTCAGCTATGTAGTTGAAAAAGAGTTTCATGAAGAGATGTCAGATTTTTGCAACCCATATGGAAGAGGCAACTAGAGATAAAGTGGAATGCATTGAATTCCATCTAGTCTTAAAGGATTTTGAAGATGTTTTTGGAGAAATCTTGGGACTTCCACCAAAGAGAAAGATTGATTTCTCTATTGATTTGGTGCTAGGAGTTTCCCCAGTGTCCAAGACACCATACATAATGGGCACACCATAATTGAAAGAGTTGCAGACGTAGCTTGAAGAACTTTTGAAGAAGGGGTATATATGCCCAAGTGTGTCACCTTGGGGAGCCCCAGTTATTCCAGAAGAAAGATGGAACCTTAAGGTTTTGTATTAAGTTTAGACAACTAAATAAGGTCACCATAAAGAAAAAATATCATTTTCCAAGGATTGATGATCTATTTGATCAGCTAAAAGGTGCAAGAATATTTTCCAAGTTTGACTTGAGATCAGGATATCATCAAGTGAGGATAAAGGAAGAGGACATTAGCAAGACAACATTTAGAAAAAGATGCAGGCATTATGAATTCATGGTAGTTCCATTTGGACTATCAAATAGTCCATCTATTTTTATGTGCCTGATGAATGGAGTGTTCAAGGAGTACCTGGACAAGTTTGTGATTGTGTTCCTAGATGATATATTCATCTACTCTAATTTAGAA
>JZKD02S0004035.1:0-27285 GCA_000966675.3 Picea glauca
ATAGGTTTAGAGATTCTCCCAAAAATCAACAAAGATAACCCTGGTAAGGAGGTAGGCATTAATGCAAAGTGTGTGAGGGTGATAGAGCTTACTTCTGCCATGCATAAGAGTTATTTCCAATAGTACCACCTCCAATTTCATAGCTATTCAACCCATCATAGAATAGTTCGACCATTATGTGAATTAGCCGACCAATGAAACCAATGGTGAGTTATAAACCAACGCGCATAATCAATATTACACCATAGTTTTAAGCCATAAATCATTCAATTTAAAACAAAAATCAAATAATCAACCATGCGCCGATGTATTGTAACAACTCATATTCATAGTTTAACCAATGTGCAAATGGGTTTTCATATAATCAAAACATCAATAGTTATGAAAACATAAACATAGGCATCAAATTACAAAGATATATATAAAATTTTTAATCATAACACCCATGTATCTTATGAAACCAAAGGTTAAATGAATGCAAATCCAAATGCATTGCAAACCAAATGAAACCAAGCCACATAATAAATCGAAGCATGAGTAATGAGTACAGATCGAAAGATTTGCCATCTAGGTAATGATAAGTGAGATGTAAGCGCAAAGGGCATATCAATCAGAAGGATGACAACGGTTCAAACAATGATTCTAATGGGACTCTAAAGGACTAAGTTTTCACGCTTATAGTCGTGAAAACAAAACGAAGATAGGCGTGCAAAAGGCACAAAGAATAAAAGCGTCGTTCATTTGAAAATTGCGATGAAAAATCAATGTTTGCAAAACATTGGTGTAGGCAGCTCATGAGACTATGAAAAATGTGAATTGGCTGCCAACAGAGGTCAAATCCTCTCTTCAACACAGTTCTTGAACACAATTTGTGCAACACAGTTTTGCAATGTAATTTCGCAACACAGTTTTGCAGCACAATTTTGAAAAAGAGTTTTCATATGTAGGTTGAGGGTGAAGCAATAGAGGAGCACATCAATAATAAAGAGGCAACATATCAAAGGTGTATTTCAGCAAGGTCTTGTAATTCTTTGTCAGGTCAGAGTCATCTTGGCAAGCTCTTTGAGAGAAGAACATTCATGGTGGATATTTGTAAGAGATATTACATTATTAATGCAATAAAGGAATATTGTTTGCTGGGGTTTTTCTCCCTGTATAGGGTTTCCCCAGGGTATATGTGTTGATGATATGCATGTTTACTTATCTACATAATTATTTCTATTCAATTATGATTTTAAATTGTTGCAGTGTATTAAGCTGGAATCAAAGTATTGAAGAAAATAAAAGAATTAATCCGCATAAGAAATCAAGCACATAATTTAACAAGGTTTCCATGGATTTCAATACAAGGTTACTGAAGTTTGAAGGAAAGAATGTCATCATGGTGATTTTCGATAAAATAACCAAGTAAGTACACTTTTTTGCACTCTCTCATCCCTTCAAATCCAATGCATTTTCCACCGCATTCATGGAGACAGTTCAAAAGCTACATGGAAGAACAACGACTATTGTAAGTGACATAGATCCCATATTCACTGGAAACTTTTGGATAGAATTATTTTCTTGTTTGGGTACTCAATTGGCTCAGAGATTATCCTATCATCCTCAATCTGATGGACAAACTGAGATAGTGAACAAATGTATGGAAGGCTACCTTTGTTTCTTTGTATCTAATAAACAAACACAATGGTTCAAATGGTTACCCTTGGAAGAATGGTGGTATAACACTTCCTTTCATACTGCAACAAAAATGACACCATTTATGGCACTCTATGGATACCACCCTCCTTCCATCACTTTTTCTTTGAAATAAAAATATAAGGTTCAAGCAGTGGAAGATCACATCGATCATCAACATCAAGTTCTCCAAATCTTAAAGGACAACCTAACCATGGCACAAAATTAGATGAAACAACAAGAAGATCAACATCATAGTGAAATAAGTTTTGAAGTAGGGGATTGGGTGTTTTTAACACTACAACCATACAAACAGATGTCACTCAAGCAAGCCAAGAAGGATAATAAATCATCACCAAAGTACTATATGTCCCTTATAAGGTGTTGCAAAAGATTGGTACTATCGAATACAAATTGGAGTTGCCTGCATCTTCATGAGTACACCCAGTTTTCCATGTTTCATTCTTAAAGAAGGTTATAGGTGACAAGATCCCAGTTCAAACTATATTTCCATAACTTGTCGAGGAAGGAAAATTCATATTGGAGCCTGAAGCTATCACTGACAAAAGAATTCACCAGTTGAGAAATAGATCCATTTCAAAGTATCTCATTAAGTGGAGGAAACTACCTGCTGAAGATTCCACTTGGGAAGATGAGTCTTTTATACAAAAGCATCCAGAATTAATCAAGCATTTCAGACAACACTTTTCTGAAGGGGAGGGGCATGTTAAGCTCTAAATAGTGGCACATTACCCCTTAATTAGGGAATATTACATTAGTAATTTTATTTTATTTATGTCGGCTTGGGTCCATTAGTTATAATTGTACCTCCTAGTCTCCTATAGATACCAAAGAGACCTTTTCATTTGGAATCATCTTATATTTGGAAATTTATGTGGTGTATAAGGAGGTTTCCCCCTCAAAGAGTCTTATTATCTGAAATTATCTCTTTTTCAAGGAATTGAGTACTTATTCTGAGGTTTTAATATGCTATCTTGATATTTGGTTCCTAACAGTTTGTTTTTGCTGAAATAAAATAGGTCATAAGGCTAGAAATTGTTGGCACTTTAGAAGGAAAATTAGCCCATGTATGAACTATTTCTAGTAGTACATATTGGTTAGACATTAGGATGCCAAATGTTACACTATAAATACAACGTCTTGTAGCGAAGGTTTTCATGAAACATCCAAGCAAAAATTATCCTGTCTTCATTTATAGTGGAGGTTGTTAGCAGAATCTAGTAACATGAGGTTTTTGCAGATGTTTTTACATTGGTTTTCCTAAACAAAAAAATGCACCGATGCACTCACAAACATAATTACTCGGTTTTCAACTAAAAAGGGGCATTGATAACCATTATTAATATAAAATGCTAAAATATCATTTTTTAAAAACTAAATTCATATTTATTCTCAACGATGAATTAAGAGCACCATTGCGCATATGAATCATGCATAGGATCAAGTTATAAATTTTGGCTATTCCATAAAAAAATATGATTACAAGAAACCAAAAATCATTTTCCAATGCCTTGAAAAACCTAACCACCCCGGTGTGTACACGATAGTGTCACACTGAAAAACAATAAGGTTGCACTTAATATTACTCTAGGCTTAATTTTTTAACATATAGTCGGGAATCCAACCAATGCATTACTCATACTACCACACACAAACGTGGCTTACTGTATGGAACGTCGTTATAATGTGAATATAAATAAATCATACCAGTGCATTTCGGTACTACAAAACACATTGTTAAAATAAATAAAAATGATTACAAAACATAATTTCATTATCAAATTTTTCTTATATGCCTCCAACCACTTACGCAAGCATTGTTCCTCACACTCCTCCTATGGTCATCCTATTTTCAGTGCTTTATAATGTTTCTTCCTTGGTTTGATAGTTTGATCGGTAGATTCCATACATTTTCAAATTTTGGAAAATAGTATGTACATTTTCATTTTTTATCCTCGAGGAAACTATTCCTCCTCGAGTGAGAAGAGATAAGGTAAATTGTTTGTTACCTTCTTATTTTTAATTTCATTGGATTAAAATTTAAAATTGGGATTAAATTTGGTGTTTTTTTTTATAATTAAAAACATAAACTCCTTGATGCACTTCAGTGGTTCGTCTCACCTCAGACTCAAGGGTGTTTCCTATGAATCTATAGAAAGAATCATTAGTGGTGCATCTAAAACTACCCAATAAATGGTCGATGTGCATTATCGATTCCTCTCATCTTAGAAGAGGCACTGTCTTTGCAATTAAACCCACTGGTGCATTCTAGAGAATCAATACCACTAGTTCATTATGGAAAATAAATGACATTGGTTCACCTCACCTCAATGTACATCCCACATATTTAAAAATTAACATAGAGGTGTGTCTCGTGGGACACCCCATGATTGGTGCATTATAAAACACAATGCACCATTGAAAATACACATTGGTGGTCCAAGAAACATGGAGAAATTAAGTTACCTATGTAAATTAATGGTGTGATCCATATGGGTGTCCATGGATTCCCACCTATTTCAACTGGTTTGTTTTAGCAGTTTTCTAGTTTGGCAATTTTTTCCTAGTTTTTGGGTCCCTGACTTCCAGGGTTGTTTTGAGGCCCTAAACATCGTTTTTAGGTCTTGACACAAATTGAATATATATAGAGCTAGAGTATGATGACAAAATGTGCAGTCCTTGTATAGACCTTTCCAACGGGCTATTGTGCGCCTAAAATGGAGACCGTATGAAAAAGTTACGACCCTCGAAAGTTGATGTACTAACTTACCCCAACGGGGCCCACATGACTTTTGGTGCTTCATATCCTAGGGTTAGGTTTTTGGATGTATAGAGTTTTGGACATCATGATTATTCTCAAAATTCCTCCAGAGCTTCACTGTAATGATCTTCTTGTGAATGAGCGCAACTGTTACATCTCTTCTCAGAGATAAGCTGCCACCATTCCAACAAGCTTATTTTTTGTTGCATTTTATAGTTTCAACTTATTTCCTTATTGAATAGAAATTAGTTTTATTGTATCTCTATTATTCTATGTTAATCATATTTTAATAATTTGTATTCATTTTGTTCTTCTCATAAAATATGGATTAGTGGTATCAGAGCAATCTTCTCCTTGTCATTTTTAATGCATGTCCTTGACGACGTCAGGGTACAAAGAATTGGGTTTGAACTTGTTTCATTTAAGGAAAAATTCTCTCGCACACCCAAGCGACCTCTCATGGAGGGAGAAAATAAATACGACAGGACGTGATATGATTTTAAAATGTTTCTCGAGGAAGCCCTCATGCAACATAGGAACAAGATGATGGATAATTTTGTGCAAATCCTTCAGTGGCTACCAACAAGCGACACATCTTCCTCAAATGGAGGCGCCACCCCCTTAAAGGTACAAATCAACTTTAATGTTCCTATATTTGAAGTTCAGATCGGTGTCGACGCTGTAGAAAAATGATTGAATCTACTAGAAGTGTATTTATCCATCCACAACTTTTCAAATAGAGAAAATATTACTTTTGCACTCCTCAAAGTCATTCCCCATGACAAAGATTGGTGGGAAACTTTCTGTGAGAAAAAAGAAACAGAGGAACCCTAATTATTTACAGTCGCAGTCACCTGGCAGTCCTTTAGGGATGATATCATGGAACAATAATACCATGTCGAAAGTTATGATGAACTGTATATGAAATGGACCACACTATGGCAGGAAAGAGACCAAGCAATGCCTGAGTTAAAAAATATCTTCCATACCTTGCACACCAAGCTGGGTATCAAATATTTTGAGTGACATCNTCAAAATTCCTCCAGAGCTTCATTGTAATGATCTTCTTGTGAATGAGCGCAACTGTTACATCTCTTCTCAGAGATAAGCTGCCACCATTCCAACAAGCTTATTTGTTGTTGCATTTTATAGTTTCAACTTATTTCCTTATTGAATAGAAATTAGTTTTATTGTATCTCTATTATTCTATGTTAATCATATTTTAATAATCTGTATTCATTTTGTTCTTCTCATAAAATATGGATTAGTGGTATCAGAGCAATCTTCTCCTTGTCATTTTTAATGCATGTCCTTGACGAGGTCAGGGTACAAAGAATTGGGTTTGAACTTGTTTCATTTAAGGAAAAATTCTCTCGCACACCCAAGCGACCTCTCATGGAGGGAGAAAATAAATACGACAGAACATGATATGATTTTAAAATGTTTCTCGAGGAAGCCCTCATGCAACATAGGAACAAGATGATGGATAATTTTGTGCAAATCCTTCAGTGGCTACCAACAAGCGACACATCTTCCTGAAATGGAGGCGCCACCCCCTTCAAGGTACAAATCAACTTTAATATTCCTATATTTGAAGTTCAGATCGATGTCGACGCTGTAGAAAAATGGTTGAATCTACTAGAAGTGTATTTATCCATCCACAACTTTTCAAATAGAGAAAATATTACTTTTTCACTCCTCAAAGTCGTTCCCCATGACAAAGATTGGTGGAAAACTTTCTGTGAGAAAAAAGAAACAGAGGAACCCTAATTATTTACAGTCGCAGTCACCTGGCAGTCCTTTAGGGATGATATGATGGAACAATAATACCCTGTCGAAAGTTATGATGACCTGTATATGAAATGGACCACACTATGGCAGGAAAGAGACCAAGCAATGCCTGAGTTAAAAAATATCTTCCATACCTTGCACACCAAGCTGGGTATCAAATATTTTGAGTGACATCTGGTGCTCAAGTATTGCAGTGGTATGCATAGATACTTCTAGGCCAAAATGTAGTTTTTGGACATCTTTTCCTTGGGCACGACCTACCAATATGTCTTCAAAATCAAGCCGAAGCTTAAACAAAAGACATGACAATTTGGGCTTGGGAAACCCTCATAGCCAAACCAAGGAAAGGGCAGCCCCAACCCACAGAAAAAAGGATAGAGAAAATATGGACAGCCCGAGGACAACCAGTTCAAGCCGCAAGCAAAGAAGGACATCAGAAAGATAAATAAAGATACCAAGAAGTGGTGTGACTTCCATAAGAGCCCCTGCAATAAAATTGTTGATTGCCACTCAAAGAAGTCATTCGTGGCTGAGGTGAAAGGCTCTGAATCAGATGTAGGTTCTGAATCTGAGTTAGAACCAGAAATGGGGAGACAAATCATTAATGCAGAACCCATTTCTACCATTGCTACCACCAAGCTCCAGCCTAGTGAACCGGACTAGCTAGAGGAAGGTGAGCACCTTTTTCATTCACATATGTGGGTGAAAGGTACCCTGCTGCACTTCATCATTGATAGTGGTAGCCATAAGAACCTCATCTCAGCATAGGTCGTCAAGCAGCTAGCCTTGCCGACAATGTTGCACCCATAGACCTACACCATTGGATGTCTTTGCCAAGGAATCAATCTTCGCGTCAACCAACAATGACCCTTGTCGAACGACATCAAGCCATTCAAAGATGAGGTATTGTGTGATGTTTCTCCTCTTTTGGCCCAACCTTATTTATGGAAACATCATGTTGTATATGAGTCTAGTCCTCACATTATTATTATTATTTTGAATAAGAAATTGTACAGGATACCCAAGGCAGTCCCACCTAGTGATATTTCCTTAATATATACCAAGAAATGAAGGAAGGCCATCTCTCAGACCGAGAAGTTTTTCTTCTTTGTGATTCTCTCTTAGAGTGAGTGAAAGATCGCAACCACATCCAAGGCCTCGGCGACTGACCTCTCCATAAAGAAAAAGAAAGTGGATAAGGTCGTGGAAGAATACTCATATATATTCTCCTCATCTACCAGGGTACCCTTACACTATCAGGTCAAGCATCCAATCGATGTGACCCTCGACACACCGCTACTCAATGGGCTAGTATATCGCTGCTCTTTGTTAGAGAATGATGATATCAAGAGACACATCTAAGAACTAATCCAAAAGCGGCACATATGTCCCATCTCATCGCCTTGTGTGAGCTCAATCATGCTAGTGCAGAAGAAAGATGGCACCTGGCGACTCTGCATTGACTACCGACCCTTGAATAAAATCATAGTCAGGAACTAGTATCTGATTCCATGAATCGATGACCTCCTTGATCAAATCACGGGGGAAAAATACTTTAGTAAAATTGATCTAAAGTCTAGCTACCACCAGATCCCAATAGAACAAACATATGTATGTGTTATCTCTCAAATTTGCACCATTAAAATTCTATCTCCTTCACCAAATTTTGCGCAAGATTTGAAAAATCTTTGAATCTTTTGTCATTCCCATATCCTCCAAATTATTTCATCAATTATTTATGAGCTCTTATTGTCAGTGATCTTTGTCCTTTTCTGCATTATAAATGCCAGAGTTCCTATCATAGTCTTCCCAAGCAACACACCTCATTAAGACTTTTTATCCTCCTAAGACCTCAATTTATTAAAATGGGTTTGCATTTGTCTTTATTGCCAAAGCCTAATTATAACAATTATTATGTTTTAAAATCATAATAATTACCCATTTATTTTAGAAATCAAAGTTCATACTTACAAAAAGGATTTGAGCATCATTTGACATGTTGAATAAACAAAAATTTCTTTTGGTTTTTAAGCCAATTTGGTGTCTCGGGCTAATTATTTTGGCCAAAAATATTGGGCCTAGAGGCCCAATCTCTAATTATTTCATCAAGTCTACCAAGCATCAGGATCTAAGTCCACATACTAAGTCTACATACAAAGTCAACAACACAAATCCTAGCACCAAGCATCAAAGCTCACAAGGGGCCCAACATGAAGAGCCAAGCCACCAAAGAAGGGCGCTAGTTCATGCACAACGCATCGAACAAAATCATGGAATAGTGTTGTATATAAAAAACATTTTTATTGATGCACTACCAATTTGGGATTATCCCATCGAGGTAAAACCAAAAAAATCTTAAAGACCAAGCGTCGAAGCCAAGGGAAAGAAACCTTAGATTAAAAGTGATGAGCCTTGTTTTCAAAATCAACACCAAGTATCAGACCACTATCATAATTTATCAAATGAGGAATTTTCATGTGCCAAGTCACAGTCCTAGGTGTCAATTTTGCTCGGTGAATGGAGTTCAAGCGCCAAGTGATGATTGAATTATCATAAGAAGTGACAGGTGTTAAGCTACTAGTTGAATTTTCAATTGTCCAAGCTCCACAATGGAAAGAATCCACGAAGGTTTTCTAAATGCCATCACTAACAAGTTATTGAGACGTTATCCATTATCTAAATTCAAAAGTATGATGAACGTCGAGTATTCCTCAGAGGCCAATTTTTTCCATAGAACATCAAGTTCCTGAGCCATGTGGAGCATTGATATTTCAAGAAACCATCAAATTTGAGTTCGAGACATGAGGAAGTGCTTATATCCTGGGAATCGAAAAGTGATTGAAAGAAATAGTTCTCCCATTGAACTAGAACAAGGAAACAAGGAAGAGGAGCATAATCAAGGAAGGAACAAAGGGGCAACGATGCCATCAGAACTCTTGAGTGTTCATCCCAATGAGCTAAAGTTTCCATTTGAACTGAAGAAGAAGATCTCATTCTCTTTGAGGCTTGTTAATTTAACCGAGGATCATGCAACATTTAAGGTCAAGACAATATCTCCCAAAAAGTACTGTGTGCATCCTAACACTGGAGTTGTTTTTCCCCAGAGTAATGTTGATGGCATTGTGACTATGCAAGCTTAGAGAGAGGTTCCACCTGACTTACATTGCAGATACAAGTTTCTAATTCAAAGTGTTAAAGCACCAGATGGTTTCTTAGCAAAGGATATTTCTATAGAATTGTTTAACAGGGAACCCAAAAAAGAGATTAATTAAATTAAATTAAGGGATATCTATGTCCCACTATCACAACCAACTTCTATTGTTTTAGAATCGAAAGAAGAAGGGATATCACCAAGGTTATCATACTCTCTGGATAATGTTGACTAGAATGCTTCCTTTAATGATACAAACTCAAAATAGGTCAATGAACTTAGAGCAAAGCTAATTGAGGCTATGGAAGCCATTACAACTTTAAGTGAGGATAGGTTTTCTTATTTGAGTAAATATCAACTTATTCAGCAAGAACTGGCACAGAATCTAGCCATCAAGAGTGTTTGAAATGGAGGAGCTATGGGGACAATTTCATTCCACGAACAAGGAAATATAAAGTCAGAGTTGCAACCCTTTAAAGTGGAACTCGCCCAAAGAAATTTGGATGTGTTAGCCAAAGTTGAATCCAGGAGGAGCTCCATAGTTAGAAAATGAAAAGTATTGAATACCTTAAAGAATTATCCTTTTTAGACAGTTCTTGTTTATGCATTTTGATTTTTGAAAATAGTGATGCCTATGAACTATGTTTTCCACTCATATACCAAATCATGAGTTTTCACAACATTTTTATGCCCGGAGATAATTTTTGAAATGTTTTGGGCCATACTAAATATATTAAGAAGCTATAGGAAAGTTCACAATGCCTGGTGTTGCGAACTGGCTAATGCAGTCAGGCGCTGCGAACTCTGCTACAAACTGGATAATACCGAATAATGCTGCAAACTCCTATTCTAGAGGTTTTGAAGGAATCAATGGTTTCTAGGTGGGTAGATGAGTATAAGATAGTTGATGGAATGTCAGTTGAAATATGGAGGGACACCTGACAAAAAAAATATGCACTCAAGGGACACTTCATCAATCATATTAAAGATGTTAAGGAAGTTGCCAACATTAGCCTAGTTTTTAGCGGTTTGTTATTTTTTGTTGAACAATTGTAGTTACTCCACCTCCAGGAATGTGAATCCTATGAAATGAGGGGGGATTCAAATTGTAAATATGTCATTGACAACCTAGGATATAATATAGGAATTATAAATCATGGATAAGGATGGAATGGTTAAGACGAGACTGACTTTGTAATATTGTGAATATAGCAAAGCCATCTCTGGATTTTATGTATCAGACCTGAGACTTTTTGACTAATAGAAATCAAATTCTTTCATGTCATCTTATTTTTGTCTTACTTTGATTCTACTGTATTTTGAATGCTTCAATTGATCTATTGTATTTGTATTACAATGAAGGTTTTGTTGTGATTTTGTTATAATTTTATCAGGGTTTGTCTTTTGATTAAAAGAATTTCTTGTGTCAAAAGGTTTTCTTCATATGTCTGCTAGTATTTCTTGATGTGAGTAGTAGAAATATTTCACTTTCCTCACTAAATTCTTCCATCTATCTATATTACTCTTTAAACACTGATCCAAGTTAGCCAAGACCTCATTTGATGATGCATTTTATCTGGAACTTTCTGTGACTTACACTATTTTTCTGATTTTTGATCCATTTGACATATTATCATAAAAAATAACTTAAAACCTGCTGATGGGTGTTGATCTTACACTTTAGAAGTCAAAGTGTGACTTTAAGTGAAAACATTATGGAATACCACCTTCAAGTCAAAAGAAGGTATTTTTGAATGGTTGGTCATTCCCTTCGGTTTGAAAAATGCTCCAACCACTTTCATGAGGATGATGGACAATATCCTGTGACCTTTCACCAATACTTTTGTAGTGGTGTATCTAGATGACATCCTCATTTACAAGAATACTTGGGTGGAACACTTGCATCAAATTCAACAGGTTTTGCACACCCTGTGGCAACACAAGCTATATGCCAACTTGGAAAAATGCTCCTTCGGCATGGACTGGATGCATTGCCTGGGCTACATCGTTGATCAATATGGTGTACATGTGGATCCAACCAAGCTCCAGGTCATCCATGATTGGCCAAACCCAACCACACTCACTGAGCTTCAGACCTTCTCGGGCCTTCCCAATTTATATTGTAGGTTCGTGCTCTGAAGCTCAGTCCACTGCCCGAATCACATCAGATTCCATTGCCAAGCTCTTCCTTGAATGATTATGGGTACATTTTGGAATCCCACAAACCATTTTCTCATATCGGGATAGTCGGTTCCTCAAAAAATTATGGTCGAGCCTTTGGTCACTGTTGGAAACCAAGCTCACCAAATCCAGTGCTTTCCACCCCCGAAAAGATGGCCAAAATGGGTTTGTCAATTAGATGATCATGCATATGCTGCACAAGTACAATTCCAATCACCCCCGCACCTGGGATGAGAGTCTTCCCTATGTTCAACATAGCTACAATCGATCCCTACATAGCTCAACCAACCACAGTCCCTTTGAGGTGGGGTTGGGATTCCAACCATTGGGTCCCATGGATGTTGCACTACCCCTTGCAGGAACCTCGACCGACTCATCCTTTGCTCCAACTGAAGTTAACAAAGCCACCTAGTTCATTGAGTGGATCCATTACATATTCCAACAGGTTCATGATATTTTACAGAAATCCAATCCTAAGTACAAGAAACGCCATGATCAACATTGGGTGCGACATAAGTTTCAAGCAGGAGACAAAGTTTCGTTGCACTTATAGAAATATTTCCTTACAGGGCCCCATCAAAATATTTTCCCACTTCGTTATGGTACCTTACACCATCACCAAGTCTATGGGTGACAATTCTTTTGAACTCTACATTCCCACTTTCCTTGGCCTTCACCCAGTGTTCAATGTGGCTCTCCTTCAGCCATATTTCCCACCATTATTGGACACCTTAGAGAGAGAAGAAAATTTGACACCAACATAGCTCAAACCTGATTGCATGCAACAGGAATCCAGTGATTAGATTGTGGAAAAATAGGTCAAGGTCACTTGACAACAAAGGATCCAGCTTTATCAAGTTGTCAAAGTAGGGAAACTCTTGCACCAAGGCAAGTGGCTCACAAGGGGCGAATTTCAAAAAAAACTTCCTCATCTAATGGGGGAACTCAACGCAATGGATACCATTGCTTCCTAAGAGGGGAAGATTGATCGGGATGGATTTCAGTGGCCTCCCACCTATTCAAAATGGTTCATTTTGGCAGTTTTCCAGTTTGGTAGTTGTTTCCTAGTTTTTGGGTTCCTGAATTTTGGGGCCATTTTGAGGCACTAAACAATGTTTTTAGGGCTCTCCATACTCAAACTAGTGATGGATTCAAATTCTGATGGAGAAATAAGTAATTCTCAGATAGAAATTTCCAATGGGCTATCGTGCGCCTAAAACAAAGATCATATGCAAAAGTTACGACTCTGTGAAGTTGATGTACTAACTTACCCGAATGGGGCCAACATGACTTTTGGTGCTTAATCTCCTAGGGTTAGGTTTTTGGATGTCTAGGGTTTGGGAATTCATTCTTATTCTCAAAATTCCTTCAAAGCCTCATTGTAATGATGTTCTTGTGAATGACTGCATATGTCACATCTCTTCTCAAAGATAAGCTGTCACCATTTCAACAAGCTTATTTTCCACTGCATTTTACAGTTTCAACTTATTTCCTTATTCAATACAAGCCAATTTTACTGTATCTTTGTTATTATTTGTTAAACATAGTTTAGTAATCTGTATTCATTTTGTTTTTCTCATAAAATCCGGATCATGGTGTATGTTGTTTTAGACAAGGAACTACAAATCAATGCATTATGGGGAATAACCCATAGTGGTGTAGTACATCACACCGCATATAAAAAAATTTAACATAGTGATGTGTTTCATGACCAAAATATCATCAACACACCAAATAACATGGAGCGTTGTGAAAATTATGGTGCTTATTTTATGATAGAGTGAACCAATCACATTGTGTATTATCTATTAAAGACACACTGGTTACTTTAACACATTTTTTTATAAACAAAATAAATTTTGGCTTTTGATAAATAAAAGATGGTTATGTATGTATGAGTTTTATAATTTCAATTTGTTTTATGTATATATATGTTCCTAAAAATAATTTTATGTGAATCACAAATGACAACAATGAGTGTAGGAGCAACAACAATAGGTTGACATGTACAACTTTATATATGAGTGGGAGGCAAGAGAGAGGGAGAGGGTCCTTCGATCTATTGCACCTCAGACTCATTCCCTTTTGATTAATGTTTTCCTCCTCAATTTTTATAAGGAGGATACATCCCTAAAGGGAAGCTATTCCCTTTTATAGTAGTTGATCCATCGGTGGGATCATGATAAATATGCATTAAAGGATGGTCTTGATCTGTTGTATCAACCCATGGAGAAGGGTGTTATTTTATCATTGATTTTTCAAGAAGGGGGGAGGTTTGGTCCCAGTTCCCTGATATACTACCCTGCATTGCAGGAGAGATCCAACTATCATATGTGTAGAGATATGTCAATTCGGATATTGTTTCTAGTATGAAATTTCAAATTGCTAGTAGTTGGTTGCATATAGATGAATTTGGTGCAAAGGACATTAGGTTCATATCCCTTATTATCATGACACATGCATATTTTTTCTCTGATCGGTAGCCACTACAAGGAGAACACTTTCTAGCAGAGGTTTTTAGTGTCACAAAATCTAGCAAATTTTCCAAAAAAAACTCCACTACGACCTCCTCTATTGGTTGGACAGGTTTTATCAAATCTTTTAACAAATTTTCCATATAACTAAAATAAAAATGAGTGGGTGTAGGTTGTAACATATGTTTTTATTTTTAGTTCTTTTATTGTCAAAACACACCAATGATCCATTAAATAAAATGTCCCAGTGCATACCCAAACATAAAAGGCACCAAAACAACCTCACACCAAATTTCTCGGAACATACATAAAACCAAAAAAATAATTAGTGTGTCATTACATAAATTCTTGACTCAAACATAAAACAAAACTGCACCGAAAACCATTGCATGAAATGCCCCAATGTGTACATAAGACACAATCGTACATGTTCTCCATTACATTACTCGCCCGATGCTTACATATGAAGAAAATGCACTGGGTCGATTATTATTATTATGCATCAAATTCCCATTTTGTTGTATGCAACTTTGGGGCACTCAAACTTTATGTTTGTTTTGTTGTGTATACCAAATATAACACCTAAATGTGTTTGTATTATAAAGTGCACTGGTGCATTTAAGTTTTTTAAAGCACAAGTAATGTTAATATATTTAAATAAGTGATGTGTATTTATCACATGTCCACCATATAATTTGAAAACAATATATATTATCACACATTTTATACACCATTGATTTTGTAAAATTAATATTTACTGGTGCTTTAGTATTATTAATATACACCAGTGCATATAACCCCTTAAAAATCATCAATGTTTATATTATTTAAGGCACCATTTTGTGAGTTCAAAAGAATGCACTGATATGTATATATTTTAATTAATTGGAATTTTTACAAATATTGTTTATTATGATATTGTTTTTTATATTTTTGTTATTGTGTTTTGGCATAATGAAAAGATTAATACCTTAATGCAACATTTCACAACATTTGACAATGCAATAAAATAACAAACCCATTTTATTGTATATGAATAATAGACCCACGGTCATACAAAATGGGACAACGTAAATGAGACAATAATCAAAATAGAACCAATATGTAATTTTTATAGTTATTGATAATATGTCCTCATGCTATATCCACTACATTAAACAAACATATCCCTGAATTTTACAAACCGATATTACAAAACTACATACAACTTGCAACAACATTCAATTATGTTGATAGTCATTCATCACTTGAACTACTATCATTGCTCGAGTTGTGTGCACCCCTCATTTCTTTATTATTTGTAGGCGATACTATACCTTGGTTATCTAAAGAAATGTTTTCTTTCTCGACTTCTCGTTGATGTTCCAACCATTTATGTTCCATCTACAAACACAGAAATAAAGCATAATAAGTAAATCTAGTTTTATAATATAGTAGAATATACAAGATTACATAAATCAAAAAATGTACCATAGAAGTTATTGATTCATAAACCATACACATCATTTTGAAGCCCTGCCTCATGTCGAATATCACAATATTTTAAGTTGTATCCTCTCCATACTTTGTTTCCTGCATGTTTAATACCTCATGAAAAAGTATAGTTGATATAATTAATACAAAGGCTTCTTATTGTTTCATTAATTATAAAGCAAGAAGTTAAGTAACATATCCACTTACAAATGGTTCAACTAAACCTTGACAGTACAACATAGAATCACAACCCTTAGTTAACCCAATGTTGATAATTGTTGAGTTGGCTCTTATTTGTATGTTAGCGCATGTTAGCACCTATTGTTAGAGATAATCTCGAGCTGTCCACCTATCTGTCAGGATATTTGCCAGTGCACGGAGTTTAGTGGAGTTAGACTCCATTTCACATTGAGTTCAGTTTTAGTTAAGAGAAGTGAGTTATAGATCCGTTGAACAATTGTTGTAATTTGTGTAACGTATTTAATACTTAGACTGGTGTTGAAACCCAATGTAGCCAGCATTCTTGTGTTGCATTTATTCTCTCTGCTTCTCTCTGAAATTTCACATGGTATCAAAGAAGATTGGATAGGTGTGACTCTCTCACGAGAGAGCCCAGGAAGATAAGAACCTGAGATTATAGCTCTGCGTGTGCCTAGGCGTAGGAATAGTAGTAGAGAGGTAGAGAAGAATTGTTGTTTGTAGTGTAGTTTAGATGATTCAAGGAGAGTAGAGAAGAACCGGCTTAGTTTATCCGAAATTTGGAATCCTAGTGCCATTTTTGTGAGGAACTTTTGTTGTGTTTGTCGGAGAGGAAAGATGCGGGTAGAACTTCCAATCGAATTTTGATTGTTATCTCTTGAAAGGAATGGTGGGGTTGTAAATCTGCACGCTGTTAGATTTGGATTCTAAATCTGTGCAACCCAAATCAGAGAAGTCTAGAAGCGCATTATTAAGGTAGATAAGAGGCGCGATATTATTGGTCAAAGGCGACCTCTCCTCCTGGAGGAAGATCGCTTGTGCTGGGCATTGATCATTTGTTTTCGATATTCTCTCTTCCTCGAGCTATTTCTGCTGAGAATCTTTTGAGTGTTCGCAATTTGTGGGGATCTCGTGTTGTAGAGAGTAAAACATCTTTTAACCTGCAATTCTGACAGGAGATCGAAGAGGCCGAGGAGATCTAAGTGCATTGGATTAGGAGATCCATTGGAGAGCATGATTTGTAAGCCTCTTCATAGGCTGGAGAGAAAAACTGCAGTTGATCCGAGGAGGTAACATTTTCTCGCGAGAAGGACGATTGGATCTACAGAAAATTGAAGGAAAGTTATCCAGAAGAGTTGATCTATTAGAAGATCGACGACAAAAGAAAGGACACTTGTCCACCTTTGATTGGATTGCAACCACCTCTCCATTAAAAAAAAGGGAGGCAGGCCTGGTTGAGGCTCCATTGTGGCCCCATTTCCTATGCGGTGGCCAAAGATTGAGCGTTTTAAGCATTACACCCTGAGCCAAGGCATGGCTTAGAAGGGCGTAGTAAATTCATTTTTGGGGAGGAATCTTCGTTTTATCCTGTTGATTCGTCCAACCTAATCAAACCCACTGCGAGTGGTATGCTAGAACATTATGGCTGCAAGCATTGGTAAGATGTGAGATTGAAGTTTGGATCTCCTATTGAATGTTTAGTCGTGCAACAAGTGCCCATATGAATGTCCGACAGTCCCGTTCACTTGTTTTGGCCATCATTTCATTTGTTTAGACCATGGCAATGTCTATTGTTGCATAAATATGCATACTTTTTGGCGCAAAGTGCATCGACACACAGAACGTGAGTTTCCTCCGCCTTGGTGAATGCCATTGAAACATTGTGGCGCAAAATAGCACCAAGTTCCGCCAGGGTTTCAATATGATTGAAATAGACAATCATAGTGTTATTCCACTTGTAAGGTGTCATTTGGTGAATGCTACTGAATAATTGGAATCTGTTTTGATTTTTTTTAAATGCAAAGATCATATATTTTGGCTGTGAGAGTCAAAATTTAGTCGCACAATTTTCTCAGGAGTTATTGAGTCTCGGGTGTTAAACGGTGACAACAAATTTCCTATAATTAGGATTTTAGATCTTATAATTCACTATTGATTGTAATTAAATTAGACTAAGTTGGAATTTAGTTATGAGCGCATTCAATATTTAATAATCAGTTTCTAATTTATATTGATATAATTTCATACCAGTTTTTAATTTAAGATCATAGAGACAGATGATGAGTGTGAGTGAGTTGTTGTAATCTCCATGATCATAAATATAGCCCAACATTTGAGTGAACCACGTAAAATCTATATATTTATAATCTATGTGATTATGTTTTCTGCATTTGCAATTATAACAAATGGTATCAGAGCAAGTATTGAAGATCCGTGAGGTCATCTGCATTGCTAAAATTGTGGAGGAGGAGTTGAATCTTTGCCCATAAAACGAGGACAGGAAGGAGCCAATTTTCAATTCAGTGCTGGGATTCAAGGAGTGTAGGAGCACTGATCAGCTCTGGGTGTCAATGAGTGTAGGAGTGCTGAATGAAGGGAGCGTCGATCCATGGTTTGAAACGTATTAAAGGTTTTTATTTTTATTTTTTATTTATTTTTATTATTATTATGTTGTATGACGTGTATGCATAAAACGTGAATCATTTTAAGTATTAAAAGGTGGTATGACGTGTATGCATAAAATGTGAACAAGACAAGTCAAGTGGAGGCTGTTTTTAAAAGGTATTATATTTGGAATTAAATATAATATGTAAAAGGTGGAAGATTTTTAAAAGGGTGTTTTTTTATTTTTATTTTTAAATAAAAGGAGAGGTTAGTAAAAGGTTTTTTTATTAAACTCTTTTATTAAATCTGTTGAGTTTATATCATTATTTTTTCATATATATATTTTTTAAAGGGTCTTGGTTTTATAAGAAAAAAAATTTTGGAAATTTTTTTCTTTTGTTAATGGAGAAAACTCAGAGTGCCAAATTTGAAATCAAGAAGTTCAATGGAAAGAATAATTTCGAGATCTAGAAGATCAAGATGCACGATCTTCTCGTGCAACAAGGCGTGGTGAAGGCTCTTTTGGGAAAAGAAAAACAACCCACAACCATAATAGATGAATATTGGGATGAGATCGATGCGATAACATTGAGTGCGATACGCCTGTGTTTGGTCAATGATGTTTTTTTCAACATTGTCTCGGAGAAGATAGCAGCCGGTTTGTGGACGAAGGTGGAAATCTTGTATATGACGAAATCCTTGACGAACAGGAGCTTCTTGAAAATGAAATTGTATAGTTTACGCATGAAGGAAGGTACGGAAATAGTTGATCATTTAAATAATTTTAATACTCGCTTAGTTCATTTCACTAGCATGGGAGTGAAATTCGAATTTGAAGATAAGACAATTACATTATTGTGTTATTTTCCCACGTCATGGGATCATTTTGGTACCTCTATTAGTTTCAGTTCAACAGAAAGTATTGAGTTTGATGATATTGTTGGAGATTTACTCTTTGAGGAAACAAGGAAGAAATCTAATCTATAAACCTCTACATCAGAGGCGATGATGGTTAGAGGAAGACCTAAAGAAAGAGAACATGGTCAGAGGGATTTCTCTCGGTCAAAGTTGAAGGGAAAGAAGAGAAAGTGTTGGTTTTGTGGCAAATTTGGACACCTGAAAAAGGATTGTTGGAAGCGACAACAAGCCTCCAAAGAAGACCCTCCAAAAGAGACGAAGGAAGCAAATGCAACCAAAATAGGTTCAGCAACAGGTTCAGGTATCTCTAATGAAGTTTTATCAATTAGTATGGGTTGACATCATGATCAACAGTGGTTACTAGATTTCAGTGCTTCAAATCACATGCGTCTTCATAGACACTGGTTTGTTACTTACTAGTCTATAGATGATGGAATATTTTACATGGTAAATGATATCTCATGTAAAGTTGTGGGAATTGGTAGCATTTGAATTAAGATGTTTGATGGAACTGTTAAAATACTAACTGATGTAAGACATGTACCTGATCTTAGGAAGAACCTAATTTCTTTGGGAGTATTAGACACAAGAAGATATGAGAGTATTGTTCAAGGTGGAGTTATGAAGGTCTACAAAGGAATCCTACTAGTTATGAAAGCAAAGAAGGTTGGTAACCTGTTTCTGTTAGAAGGAAGAACCGAGTCAGATCATGCGACAACAGTATCTGAGAACGATAATGATTATGTTCGACTGTGGCATCAATAGTTGGGCCATATGAGCGAACAAGGATTAAAGGTATTATCTGATCGCAAGTTACTTCCTAGTCTAAAGTCTTTAAAGTTAGATTTCTGCAAGCACTGTATTTATGGAAAACAGAATAGGCAGAGATTTAAAACCGAAAGACACACTAGTAAAGGAATCCTTGATTATATTCATTCTGATGTTTGGGGACCATCTCCTACTATTTCATATGGAGGATCATCATATTTTGTAACTTTTATAGATGATTTCTCTAGGAAGGTTTGGGTCTATATGTTGAAGAGTAAGGCTGATCTTTTACATTTTTCAATCAGTTTAGAGATTTAGTGGAAAAGAGCACTGGTAGGTCCATTAAATGTTTAAGAACTGATAATGGTGGTGAATTTACGTCAATGGAATTTGAGAACTATTGTAAGGAGTTTGGGATTGATAGGCATAAAACCACTGCCTATACTCCTCAACAAAATGGAGTTGTTGAATGCATGAACAAGACTCTTCTTGAGAGAGAAAGGAATATGCGTAGTAACGCCAAATTGCAACAGGAAATGTGGGCAGAAGAAGTAACTACAACTTGCTATCTGGTGAATCAATCACCATCAACAACAATAGAGTGAAATATTATTGAAGAGGTATGGAAAGGTCACCCTTGTAATTATTCTAATCTTAAAGTTTTTGGTTGTGAAGCCTATGATTTAATTCCAAAACATCAGTGTTCTAAATTAGATCCAAAATAAAAAAGGCTTATGTTTGTTGGATATGGTGATGGTCTTAAGTGGTACAGGTTGTGGGATCCTACTACCCATAAGATCACCATTAACATAGATGTAATATTTGATGAATCATCTCTCATCAAATCAGATGCAGATGTTCAAATGAAATAGGAAGAAGTACCTAAGTATCAACAGATTCAATTTGAAACCAGTTCAAATATAAATGAAAGTGAACATGAACAAGTTTCTAAAGATGTTCATGAAGATTTTCCTACAGAGGAAGACATGGTTGATGATAACAATCAACAGAATGTGGATGAACCACAAACTTCCCTAAGGAGATCTACGTGGGTCAGAAATCCTCCAAGAAGGTATGATGATTTTGTTTCATCAGTTTATTTGAGTACTAATGATGATGAACCTTCGTGCTATCAGCAAGCTCTGAAAGGTTCTAACAGTGATAAATGGAAAGAAGCAATGAAGGATGAAATGAAGGCATTAGAGAAGAACGCCACATGGGACCTAGTATAACTTATAAGAGATGGAAAAAATGTAGGTTGCAAGTGGGTCTAGAAGTTGGAGAAGGGCGTTGATGATAAGGTGGAAAGATACAAAGCAAGGCTAGTTGCGAAAGGATATTCTCAGAAACAAGGTATTGACTTTCATGAGATTTTTTCACCAATTGTTAAGTCTGTTTCAATTCGAATTGTGTTAGAATTAGTTGCATTACATGATTTGGATATGGAGCAACTAGATGTTAATACTTATTTCTTACATAGAGATTTGGATGAGGAAATTTACATGGAACAACCTGAAGGGTTTGTTCAAAATCACAACAAGAAATTTGTTTGCAGGCTCAAGAAATCATTGTATGGTCTGAGGCGGTCGCCTAGACAATGGTACAAGAAATTTGATTCTTTCATGGTGATCCATAATTATACAAGGAGTGAGTATGATCATTGTGTCTACTTTAAGAAATTGAATAATGGCATATTCATTATCTTAGTATTGTATGTTGACGATATGATTTTAGTAAGAAAAATCATAACTGAGATCAACAGGTTAAAGGCTCAGATGGCTAGGACGTTCGATATGAAATATCTATGTGTAGCAAGGAAGATTTTGGGCATGGAGATATTCAAAGACAGGAGGAATGGTAACATTTGGTTGTCACAACAAAAGTGTATTGAGAAGATACTTTGAGGTTTGGTGTGAATGATGTGAAACCAGTATCAGTCCCTTTGGCTTCCCATTTTAATATTTCTTCAAGTTTATGTCCTAGTACAAAAGAAGAAAAGGAATATATGTCTTGAATACCATATGCTAATGCAATAGGAAGTTTAATGTATGTGATGGTTAGTACAAGGCCAGACATTTCACTTGTAGTTGGGGTTGTCAGTAGGTATATGGAAAATCCAGGTAAAGAGCATTGGGAAACAGTGAAATGGGTGCTTCGGTATCTGAGGGGCACAAGTGATTATTGTATCACCTATAACAGTGGTCACGAGTTAGTCTATGGATATGTTGATTCTAATTTTGCAGGTGATTTGGACAAGAGAAGGTCGACATTAGGGTATGTCTTTACTCTTGCAGGTGGAGCTATTAGTTGGATTTCAAAGCTATAGAACATGTTTTCTTTATCTACTATAGAAGCAAAATATTTAGCTACTTCACATGCTTGCAAAGAGGTCGTTTGGTTGAAATGTTTGTTTGGTGAGTTTGGAAGGATGCAGGACAAAGTAAAGTTACTTTGTGATAGTCAAAGTGCTAATCACTTGGCTAAGAATCTCGCGTATCAAAGTAAACCAAAACATATACCTATCAAGTACCATTTTGTAAGACAGGTCATCGATGAAGGTGGAATCTCTCTTGAGAAAGTGTGTATAAAAGAGAACTGCACATACATGTTCACAAAACCAGTACTGTTAGAGAAGCTACGATGGTGTTTGGTTTCTCTTGTCTTGTAGAAAAGGTGATGAACAAAATAAGGAGCAAGGTATCAGGTTAATTGTTGTCAAGGTAGATATTGTTAAACGATGACAACAAATTTCCCAAGATTAGGATCTTCAATCCTATAATTCAACATTGGTTGTAACTAAATTAGACTAAGTTGGAATTTGGTTATGAGCACATTCAATAATAAGTTTCTAATGTACATTGATATAATTTCATGTAAGCTCGTAGAGGCAGATGATGAGTGTGAGTGAGTTGTTGTAATCTCCATGATTTGAATAATAAGACAACTGATACCTCTGCTTGGTGGATGTAGCACAACGTTTGGGTGAACCATGTAAAATAGCTGTGTTTATAATCTGTGTGATTGTGTTTTCTGCATTTGCAATTATAACATCGGGGAGTTCATGTAGTTCATCATGAAAAATAGAAGAATAAAGGGGAACTGTAAGCCTCTTCACAGAGTGGAGAGCAGCCCAGTTTTATCTGCCGGGAGCAGCCTGAGCTGAGAGGAGCAAGAAAGAAATAAACCATGTAGAGATTTGATGGAGATTTTCTTATGTTGTTCCTAGAGGTCGAGATTGCAGAAACCATTTCATTTTCTTGTGTTTGTTTTTGTTTCATTTGTTGGTTTTGTAGTGGTTATTATTAATTTATTTGGTATTTAAATTTTTTGAAATAAATGAACTCGATTGGTGTTTATATAGCTGTAGCTTCCATAACGTTATGGTAAAATTGTTGCCATAGAGCCATGGAAAAATTGATCACATGAGTGATAATAATGTTTTGGAAGAATGTAATGAGATTTTTGGGAATTTAGTAAATCACATGGATGCTTGTTGTTATACTTGAATTAAGATGCATATGTGTTCTAGGGGTGCATGATTAGTTGTACCGAACACCCGAAAAGTTATTTTGTCCAATTTGTAATCCCTGCCATAGGAAAGTTGTCCCCAAATGTTTACATAAGCCTTAGTGAGATATGCCTACATAGATCAATATGTGATCATGTAGCTTGTATCCTTCTCATGCATAGAGTGGATGTCACATCAAGTTGTGGAATCAACCACCAATGTAGATACGAGGGTGGTAGGTGTACTTGTATCTAAGCTTGGTGGTGAGTCGAAGAAGTTCTCATTGATTAAGAAGGGGAAATGCGAGATAGTAATATCAGAATGAGGGACCAAAGTATGTTTAGTGTTTGATGAGCCATATAGGTGAAATGCATTCCTACAGAACTAGTGAGTACAACGGATGGTACCCATGTATCTCGATGGATGGATTGTTTTTTATATGGACATAAATGATCAATATGTAGGTACAAAAGTAAGTTCAAGGATGAATTTCATAATGAAGAAATCCCAAGCAAGTGTGTGCAATTAAATCGGGTTGCTCATCATGGAGGTTTGTGGTCATTTGAAACCATTTGAACATTGTAATTGTTGATGTATGTACAACTAATATTAAAGGGGAGTGTTGAAGATAATCTCCATCTTTCCACCTACCTGTCAAGTTGTTTACCAACTCATAGATTTTAGTGGAGTTAGACTCCAGTTCACATTGAGTTCAGTTTTAGTTAAGAGGAGTGAGTCATAGATCCGTTGAATAGTTGTTGTAATTTGTGTAACCTATTTAATACTTAGACGAGAGTTGAAACCCCAATCGATCATGCATTCTTGTGTTCCATTTCTTCTATGTGCTTCTCTATGAACTTTCACACCTATTAGTAGACATCCATGGATCAATGTAAAATAATTATTCAAATATAAGATCACAACAAATATGAAAACTTAAGTAATATCGAAAACCTAAGTATTGACAAACTTTGCGATAAAAATAAAAAAATTCCTTGTCGTGTTGTCTTATGTGTTGATTGGGTTCCATTTTGTTTTATTTTATGCAACAAAAAAATTGAAAATAATTATTTAATATGATAAATAAATTCAATGTACATAAAAGAATAAATGAATGATCACATACCTATGATGCACATTGTTGTTGGGATGCATCCTCCTATGACACAATTATGCTTATTTCTTTTGTAATATTCCATATATAAAAAAGTATGCAGAACAAAAATAAATTGCTATAAATGGAAGATGAACAACAATATAACCATAAAAACACCACAATAATACCAAAATGATACAGGAATAGCACCAGAAAGAGCACTTTGATTACATGAGAGAAACGTTCACTTGCCTCTTCGAGGGGGAAAACTCCAACAGAGAAGAGCTCTATTACAATAATATCCAAGACAAAAGTTCTCATACCCTCGACTCTTATTTATACTAAATATGTCTACCAAAAGAACCATCTAGAGGAAGATCCTTCTAGAAGCGGAAACTTCTATTAGGTATTCTTACATTGGACTTATTCCTCTTTATTGATAGGCCTTATTAATATTGACCTTTATTACATGGAAATATATTATTCTACCTACGTGAGGGATTAAGTCCCTAACATGTCGTCCCCCTTAAAACAAACCTGTCCTCAAGGCTTGATATGGGGAAATTATTGCAGAATGGTAGTTGATTCCCAAGTGGTATATGTTGGAGTTGTATATTTCCACTAGACTAACACTTCCTTGATGGTTCACTAATGTAGACGATGCTCACACTGATCCAAAAATGGTTGTGGTTGTACCCAAATAGATCCTTCTTTGTCCAACTCGGGAAGGTTGTTTTGAGTTTGTCATTTAGTTCCAATCACCTTCTTTAATCATGAAACATGAAAAACATGATGGAGCTTAGAATGAATGGGAAAAGATAACTGACAAGCCACTTGTCCCACATGCTTGAGAATTGTATAAGGACCATAAAATTTGCGTGCCATTTTTTGACAATGGTCAGCCTTGAGGGAATTTATCTTGTAAGGTTGCAATCGAATAAACACTTGATCCCCTTCTACAAATTTACGTTAAGAGAGACCTTGATTTGCTTGTTTCTTCATGAAATTCTGGGCCATGAACAAATTCTCTTTGAGGGTACAGAAAATAACATCTCGATCTGTAAGAGTTTTGTCAACCGCTTGGACCTTCGAGAGACCTACAAAATATGAGAGAACTGAAGGTGGATTTTTTTTCCATATATTGCTTAAAAAGGAGTCAGGTGGGTAGTTGTATGGTACAAAGTGTTGTACCACCATTAAACTAGTGGTAACCATTAAGCCCATTGATTCTGCCTTTCTGATGCAAAACAACTCAAATATGTTTCCAAACATTTGTTGACAACTTCATTTTGACCATCAGTCTAGGGATGATAAGGTGTGTTGATATGCAACTGGGTGCTTTGTAGCTTGAACAGTTCTTTCCAAAAATTGTTGGTGAAAGTTGGGTCACGATCAAAAACAATATAATGCGGCATGCCATGAATCTTGAAGAACTGATCCATGAAAATTTGAGCCACAGTGGATGTTGTAAATGGGTGTTGAAGAGCAAAAAAATGAGCATACTTGGAAAGACGCTCAACTACCACCATGATGATTGATTTATTTATCGGTTTAGGAAAGCCTACAATAAAATCCATAGAGATATCCTACAAAATAGCAGGTGGAATCGAAAGCGGTTGTAGTGTGCCAGGATATTTGAATGTTTCACCCTTGTTGCGTTGACACACATCACATCAGCCACAAAATTATGAACGATGTTTTTCATACCATCCCAGAAAAAAGAACATTTGACCCAGTCATAGGTTTTGGTAAACCTGAAGTTCCTAGATGTGGTTGTAGCATGAAGCTCAGAAAGTAGCATGGATTTAAGTTTTGAGTGTTTACTTAAATACAAACAACCTTTTTATTGAAGTTCATCATTGATCTAAGAGTACCCTGGGGAAACTAGAGAATTCGACTGCAATTGTTGTATCAGATGCGAACTTTTGGGATCGTGTAGCCATTCCTTGCGAACATCTTGGAGCCAATCTGGTACAATGAAGGAGAGAGAAAAAAGGGACCCCTCATCTTCATATTTTCTAGAAAGTGTATCAACAACCACATTATCTTTGTGTTTCTTGTAAATTGTCTCATAATCATATCCAAAGATCTTATTCACCCATTTTTGTTGCTTGGGGGAGGAAAGACATTGTTCTAGAAAATACTTGAGGCTTTTATGATCTATCTTAATTTGGAAGCGTTTCCCCAATATATAAGGGAACCAAAGATCCACGGCATGCAGAATAGCAAAAATTTCCTTTTCATAGATTGATTTGCCAAAATTTATCTCGGAGAGTTGTTTTTGGTAAAGGCCAAAGGCCGACCCTCTTGCATAAGGACAATGTCAATTCTTTTCTCGAAAGCATCACATTCTAGGACAAAGGTCTTTGTGAAATCGGGAAGTGCTAGGACTGGAGTGGTGCACATGGCCATCTTCAAGGTTTGAAAATACTGAGTAGTTTTTGGAGTCCAAGTGAAAGAATTCTTTTTAAGGAGTGCAGTGAGAGGTGTCGCAATATTTCCATAATTCTTAACAAACTTGCGACAATAACCTGTTAAACCTAGAAATCCTCGCAAGATTTTGAGAGTCTTTGGGTGAGGCCAATATTGCATATCTTAAATCTTTTTAGGATCCACCTTGATGACGTCCTTTCCAACAAGATGACCCAGGTACTTGACTTCTGAGGTGCCAAAAGCATATTTAGATTGTTTTGAGGAAAATTTGGTGCTGAGAGAGAGTAGATGGAGAACTTGATCCACATGAGCAATATGGTATATCCAAGTGTTTCTATAGATGAGGATATCATCAAAGAAAACTAAGACAAAATGATGGAGAAAAGGATGAAAGACATGATTCATGAGGCTTTGGAAAGTGGAGGGAGCATTACACAAGCCAAAGCGCAT